>JAULKM010009953.1:23279-66327 GCA_032355605.1 Rubia tinctorum
TTTTGAGCGCCCTTTCCCTTCTGAAGAAAATGAAGACATTGGTCCTTTCGCTTTTGCAGCCTTGCTAAAGATTTATCCATAATATTTACCACTTAAAATTTATATTTTGGGTGGGGTTGGACTTAATGCCCTTGGAGGAGTAAAATTCGGAATGTTATATGAACATTCAGGTGACATCAGTGTTTGGCGATGGAAAATGTGTTTACCAATACAAGTAAGGCAATCTAATCCACTAGTTGACGAATGATCTGGTTTGAATTCTTCACAACCTCCATCATTTGGCATCGATTTCTAGTAATCTTTCAATACACAGTCTTTGTAGAAACAAGTTTGAGTTTTCTTAAAATCTTCAACATGAGCCATATTTCTATTTTTTAGGAAACTTTAGAAGTATATTTTAAGAGAGGGAAATGTTTTGTTTTGTTGCATAACTAATGGTATTGACAAGAACTAATAAAACTTTGAGACCATATGTATGATACTGTGGCCATATATAGATTTTAAATGCATATGGTACGAGATTTGATTAATTTCGTATTTAATTTATGTGATAGAATCACTTATTGATGTTTATTGTGTAATTTGGTTGTATTGACCAGTAAAGGAATTTAAATGTTAAGAGTTAAATTTTATTTTCTAAAATTATATAAATATTTTTACAATAATATATTATATTTGAGAAATTATCATAATACAAAAATACTTGCAATTAGGGTTAAAATTAAATTCATCCAACATGTTCTAAAATACATAATTAATTTCCATCCTACTATCAATTTCAAGGAATATTTTTCCATTTTATATTGTTCCATATAGTTTTAGCTGAAAAGATTCCCAACTCACCGTGCAAAAAGGAATGTAGCTATTTTTTCTAAGTTAGCTAGGCCTTACTAACAAACGTTGTTCATTTCTAGAAATGGTGCCTCTGCCATGTTCGTCCCAATTTTTTTAAAGTTGTATCAACATTATCTTTTAAACCTTAGTCCAGTTTTGCCTAAAAAATATCTATTAGGTTGTTTTTCCTTGTAATGAAAATATTTTAGGTAACAAGATAAAATATTAGAATTTATCTAATTCATGTTTGGTGGAAACTTAATTAACGTAAAGTGATAGTACACCGAAGAGTTGATTTCCATAATTAGAAAATTTATAATTGATCCGTGGTTGTGATAATTTTAATTATTCCTCATCTTCCACAAATGCAATAAAACAATAAACGAGTTTCTATAGATTGAAATTTGTACATTTTTTGAAAACCTCTAAGCACCCAATAACTGTCCCATCGATCCAAAATACCTCAAAAGTTAATGAAAGGGTTCAAGAGGATTCTATGTATTTCGAAAGGATTTATAATTAGATGCAACTCAATTTTACACTTTAGCCCATCCTTTTCGAAAAAGATTATAAAAATTGCTCAAAATCTCCCCAATGCCTATTGAAATCTTTAAAATATTTTGATTTTATCCATCTATGGAAAATCAGTCTCAGTATTTGATGAAAGTGTTAGCCGATAATTATATTCAATAGCAAAATATAAAATAATCAATAAACATATAAATATCCAGAGTGGAAATATATTCCCGTCATTTATTCTTATAACTTATAAATGACTAATACAATGTGCATATTTTACAAAATTGTGTATTTGAACACAAAAAATACAAATAATAACTTTGTAATTTTGAATTTGACTCCCTACATTTTATAACATAGATCTAAACTCAAAGTTCAAAATTAAAGTTCTAAATCCTTAGTTCATTACAGAATCCCAAAATTTCTTCTAACGAGCTTGATTCCAATTAAAAGATGCCCACATTATGTCTAACGTTCTTGTTTCAAATCCAAGACTACAAAGACTCCATAAGGTGCATTCAAAAAAAACCTAAACACTTTATCCCCATAACTCCATCAATTAATGAAGTTATTGAATCTTAAAGGAAATACATTTTCTACTTTTCCTTTCTATTTGCCTTATTTGTTCCAGGATCTTCATTCGATGGATTTACTAATTTATTTTCTCTTTCCTCCTTGTTTCCTTCTTTCTCTTTTCTTTTGCGGGTTCCAACATCATTTCTTGAGCGCCCTTTCCCTTCTGAAGAAAATGAAGACATTGGCCCTTTCGCTTTTGCAGCCTTGCTAAAGATTTATCTATAATCTTTACCACCAAAATTTCTATTTTGGGTGGGGTTGGACTTAATGCCCTTGGAGGAGTAAAACTTGGAATGTTATATGAATATTCAGGTGACATCACTGTTTGGCGATGGAAAATGCGTTTACCAACACAAGTAAGGCAATCTAATCCACTAGTTGACGAATGATCTGGTTGAAATTCTTCACAACCTCCATCATTTGGCATCGATTTCTAGCAATCTTCCAATACACACTCTTTGTAGAAACAAGTTTGAGTTTTCTTAAAATCTTCAACATGAGCCATATTTCTAATTTTTTAGGAAACTTTAGAAGTATATTTTAAGAGAGGGAAAGGTTTTGTTTTGTTGCATAACTAATGGGCTTGACAAGGACTAATAAAACGTTGATACCATATGTATGATACTGTGGCTATATATAGATTTCAAATGCATATGGTACGAGATTTGATTAATTTCGTATTTTATTTACGTGATAGAATAACTTATTGATGTTTATTGTGTAATTTGGTTTTATTGACCAGTCAAAGGAATTTAAATGTTAAGAGTTAAATTTTATTTTCTAAAATTATGAAAATATTTTTACAATAATATATTATATTTGAGAAATTATCATAATGCAAAAATACTTGCAATTAGGGTTAAAATTAAATTCATCCAACATGTTCTAAAATACATAATTAATTTCCATCCCACTCTCAATTTCAAGGAATATTTTTCCATTTTATATTGTTCTGTATAGTTTTAGCTGAAAAGATTCCCAACTCACCGTGCAGAAAGAATTGTAGCTATTTTTTCTAAGGTATCTAGGCCTTACTAACAAACATTGTTCATTTCTAGGAATGGTGCCTCTGCCATGTTCATCCCACTTTTTTTTAAAGTTGTATCAACATTATCTTTTAAACCTTTGTCCAGTTTTGCCTAAAATATATATATTAGGTTGTTTTTCCTTGTAATGAAAATGTTTTAGGTAATAAGATAAAATTTTAGAATTTATCTAATTCATGTTTGGTGGAAACTTAATTAACGTAACGTGATAGTACACCGAAGAGTTGATTTCCATAATTAGAAAATTTATAATTGATCTGTGGTTGTGATAATTTGAATTATTCCTCATCTTCTACAAATGCAATAAAACAATAAACGAGTTTCTATAGATTGAAATTTGTACATTTTTTGAAAACTTCTAAGCACCCACTAAATGTCCCATCGATCCAAAATACGGCAAAAGTTAATGAAAGGATTCAAGAGGATTCTATGTATTTTGAAAGGATTTATAATTAGATGCAACCTGATTTTACACTTTAGTCCATCCTTTTCGAAAAAGATTATAAAAATTGCTCAAAATCTCCCCAATGCCTTTTGAAATCTTTAAAATATTTTGATTTCATCCATCTATGGAAAATCAGTCTCAGTATTTGATGAAAGTGTTAGCCGATAATTATATTCAATAGAAAAATATAAAAGAATCAATAAACAAATAAATATCCAGAGTGGAAATATATTCACGTCATTTATTCTTGTAACTTATAAATGACTAATACAATGTGCATATTTTACAAAATTGAGTATTTGAACACAAGAAAATACAAATAATAACTTTATAATTTTGAATTTGACTCCATACATTTTATAACATAGATCTAAACTCAAAGTTCAAAATTAAAGTTCTAACTCCTTAGTTCATTACAAAATCCCAAAGTTTCTTCTAACGAGATTAATTCCAATTAAAAGATGCACACAGTATGTCTAACGTTCTTGTTTCTAAGGCAGCTAGGCCTTTCTAACACCTTGTTCATTTCTAGCAATGGTGCATCTGCCATGTTCGTCCCAATATTTGCTTTTAAGTTGTAGGACCATTATCTTTTAAACCTTTGTCCAGTTTTGCCTAAAAAATATCTATTATATTTTTCCCTAGTAATGAAAATGTTTTAGGTAATAAGATAAAATTTTAGAATTCATCTAATTCATATTTGGTGGAAAATTAAATAACGTAAAGTACTAGTACACCGAAGAGTTGATTTCTATAATTAGAAAATTCATAATCGATCCGTGTTTATGATAATTTGAATTATTCCTCATCTTCTACAAATGCAATAACACAATAAATGAGATTCTATAGATTGAAATTTGTACAGTTTTTGAAAATCTCTAAGCACCCAATAACTGTCCCATCGATCCAAAATACCGCAAAAGTTAATGAAAGAGCTCAAGAGGATTCTATGTATTTCAAAAGGATTTATAACTTGATGCAACTCGATTTACACTTTAGCCCATCCTTTTCCAAAAAAATTATAAAAATTGCTCAAAATCTCCCCAATGCCTTTTGAAATCTTCAAAATATTTTGGCTTCATCCATCTATGGAAAATGAGTCTCAGTATTTGATGAAAGTTTTAGCTGATAATTATATACAATAGCAAAATATAAAAGAATCAATAAACATATACATATCCATCTTGGAAATATATACACGTCATTTATTCTTATAACTTATAAATGAAAAATACAATGTAAATATTTTACAAAATTGAGTAATTGAACACAGGAAAATACAAATAATAACTTTTTAATTTTGGATATGACTCCGTACATTTTATGACGTAGATCTAAACTCAAAGTTCAAAATTAAAGTTCTAACTCCTTAGTTCATTGCCGAATCCCAAAATTTATTTTAACTAGTTTGATTCCAATTAAAAGATGCACACAGTATGTCTAACGTTCTTGTTTCAAATCCGAAACTACAAAGACTTCATAGGCTTCATTCGAAAAAAAGCAAAACACTTTATCCCCATAACTCCATCAATAAATGATGTTATTGAATCTTAAAGGAAATACATTCTCTACTTTTCCTTACAGTTTCCCTTATTCGTTCCATAACTTCATACGATGGATTTGCTAATTTCTTTTCTCTTTGTTCCTTGTTTCCATCTTTCTCCCCTCTTTTGCGGGTTCCGACATCATTTCTTGAGCGCCCTTTCCCTTCTGAAGAAAATGAAGACATTGGTCCTTTACCTTTTGTGGCTTTGCTAAAGATTTATCTATAATCTTTACCCATTAATTTTTTTTATTTTTGTGGGGTTGGACTTAATGCCCTTGGAGGAGTAAAATTCGGAATGTTATATGAACATTCAGGTGACATCACCATTTGGCGATGGAAAATGCGTTTACAACACAAGTAAGGGAATCTAATCCATTAGTGGATGAATGATCTGACTTGAATTCTTCACAACCTCTATCATTTGGCATTGATTTCTAGTGATCTTTCAATACACACTCTTTGTAGAAACAAGTTTGAGTTTTCTTAAAATCTTCAACTTGTGCCATATTTCTAAAAAAAATTAGAAAACTTTAGAATCGTATTTTAAGAGAGGGAAAGGTTTTTTTGTTGCATAACTAATCGACTTGACAAGGACTAACAAAACTTTGAGACCATATGTATGATACATTGGCTATAAATAGATTTTAAGTGCATATGGTACGCGATTTGATTAATTTCATATTTAATTACGTGATAGAATCACTTAGTGATGTTTATTGTATAATTTGACTGTATTGCTCAGTCAAGCGAATTTAAATGTAAAAAGTTAATTTTTTTGTTTCTAAAATTATTAAAATAGTTTTACAATAATATACTAAATTTGAGAAATTATCATAATACAAAAATACTTGCAATCCAGGTTAAAATTAAATTCTTCCATTATGGTCTAAAATACATAATTAATTTACATCATACTCTCAATTTCAATGAATATTTTTCCATTTTATATTGTTCCTTATAGTTTTAGCTTAAAAGATTCCCAACTCACCGTGCAAAAAGGAATGTAGCAATTTTTTCTAAGGCAGCTAGCCCTTACTAACAAACCTTGTTCATTTCTATTAATGCTGCCTCTGCCATGTTCATCCCAACATTTGTCTTTAAGTTGTATCAACATTATCTTTTAAACCTTTGTCCAGTTTTGCCTAAAAAATATATATTAGGTTTTTGTTTCCTTGTAATGAAAATGTTTTAGGTAATAAGATAAAATTTTAGAATTCATCTAATTCATGTTTGGTAGAAACTTAAATAACGTAAAGTGATATTACACCGAAGAGTTGATTTCCATAAGAAGAAAATTTATAATTGATCCATGGTTGTGATAATTCAAAATATTCCTCATCTTCTACAAATGCAATAAAACAATAAACGAGTTTCTATAGATTGTAAAAATTGCTCAATATCCCCCCAATGCCTTTTGAAATCTTTAAAATATTTTGATTTCATCCATCTATGAAAAATCAGTCACCGTAATTGATGAAAGTGTTGGCCGATAATTATATTCAATAGAAAAATATAAAAGAATCAATAAACATATAAATATCCAGAGTGGAAATATATTCACATCATTTATTCTTATAACTTATAAATGACTAATACAATGTGCATATTTTATAAAATTGAGCATTTGAACACATGAAAATACAAATAATAACTTTGTAATTTTGGATATGAGTCCATACATTTTATAACATAGATCTAAACTCAAAGTTCAAAATTAAACCGAATACCAAAATTTCTTCTAACCAGCTTGATTCCAATTAAAAGATGCACACAGTATGTCTAACGTTCTTGTTTCAAATCCAAGACTACAGAGACTTCATAAGCTTCACTCAAAAAAAACCTAAACACTTTATCCCCATAACTCCATCAATTAATGAAGTTATTGAATTTTAAAGGAAATACATTTTCTACTTTTCCTTTCTATTTGCCTTATTTGTTCCAGGATCTTCATTGGATGGATTTACTAATTTCTTTTCTCTTTGCTCCTTGTTTCCATCTTTCTCCCCTCTTTTGCGGGTTCCGACATCATTTTTTGAGCGCCCTTTCCCTTCTGAAGAAAATGAAGACATTGGTCCTTTCGCTTTTGCAGCCTTGCTAAAGATTTATCTATAATCTTTACCACTTAAAATTTCTATTTTGGATGGGGTTGGACTTAATGCCCTTGGAGGAGTAAAATTCGGAATGTTATATGAACATTTTGGTGACATCACTGTTTTGCGATGGAAAATGCGTTTACCAACACAAGTAAGGCAATCTAATCCACTATTTGACGAATGATCTGGTTTGAATTCTTCACAACCTCCATCATTTGGCATTGATTTCTAGTAATCTTTCAATACATAGTCTTTGTAGAAACAAGTTTGAGTTTTCTTAAAATCTTCAACATGAGCCATATTTCTATTTTTTTAGGAAACTTTAGAAGTATATTTTAAGAGAGGGAAAGGGTTTTGTTTTGTTGTATAACTAATGGGCTTGACAAGGACTAATAAAACTTGGAGACCATATGCATGATACTGTGGCTATATATAGATTTTAAATGCATATGGTACGAGATTTGATTAATTTCGTATTTAATTTACGTGATAGAATCACTTATTTATGTTTATTGTGTAATTTAGCTGTATTGACCAATCAAAGGAATTTAAATGTTAAGAGTTAAATTTTATTTTCTAAAATTACAAAAATATTTTTAAAATAATATATTATATTTGAGAAATTATCATAATACAAAAATACTTGCAATTAGGGTTTAAATTAAATTCATCCAACATGTTCTAAAATACATAATTAATTTCCATCCTACTCTCAATTTCAAGTAATATTTTTCCATTTTATATTGTTCCATATAGTTTTAGCTGAAAAGATTCCGAACTCACCGTGCAAAAAGAAATGTAGCTATTTTTTCTATGGTAGCTAGGCCTTACTAACAAACATTGTTCATTTCTAGCAATGGTGCCTCTGCCATGTTCGTCCTGTATCAACATTATCTTTTAAACCTTTGTCCAGTTTTGCCTAAAAAATATCTATTAGGTTGTTTTTCCTTGTAATGAAAATGATTTAGGTAATAAGATAAAATTTTAGAATTTATCTAATTCATGTTTGGTGGAAACTTAATTAACGTAAAGTGATAGTACCCCGAAGAGTTGATTTCCATAATTAGAAATTTTATAATTGATTTGTTGTTGTGATAATTTGAATTATTCCTCATCTTCTACAAATGCAATAAAACAATAAACGAGTGTCTATAGATTGAAATTTGTACATTTTTAGAAAATTTCTAAGCACCCAATAACTGTCCCATCGATCCAAAATATCGCAAAAGTTAATGAAAGGGTTCAAGAGGATTCTATGTATTTCGAAAGGATTTATAATTAGATGCAACTCGATTTTACACTTTAGTCCATCCTTTTCCAAAAAGATTATAAAAATTGCTCAAAATATCCCCAATGCCTTTTGAAATCTTTAAAATATTTTGATTATCCATCTGTTGAAAATTAGTCTCAGTATTTGATGAAAGTGTTAGCCGATAATTATATTCAAAAGAAAAATATAAAAGAATCAATAAACATATAAATATTCAGAGTGGAAATATATATACGTCATTTATACTTATAACTTATAAATGTCTAATACAATGTGCATATTTTATAAAATTGAGCATTTGAACACAGGAAAATACAAATAATAACTTTGTAATTTTGGATATGAGTCCATACATTTTATATCATATATCTAAACTCAAAGCTAAAAATTAAAGTTCTAACCCCCTAGTTCCTTACAGAATCCCAAAATTTCTTTTAAATAGCTTGATTCCAATTGAAAGTTACACACAATATGTCTAATGTTCTTGTTTCGAATCCATGACTGCAACGATAAATGAAGTTAGTGAATGTTAAAGGAAATCAATTCTCTACTTTTTATTTCCATTTCCATTTTCCTTATTTCTTCAAGGATTTCATTCGATGGATTTGTTAATTTATTTTATCCGTGCCCCTCATTTTCATCTTTCTCCCATCTTTTGCAGGTGCCGACATCATTTATTGAGCACCCTTTCCTTTCAGAAGAAAATGAAGACATTGGTCCTTTGTCTTTTATGGCCTTGCTAAAGATTTCTCTAAAATCTTTACCAATTAAAATTTCTATTTTTGGTGGGGTTGGATTTAATGCCCATGGAGGATTAAAACTCGGAATGTTATATGTACATTCAGGTGACATCACTGTTTGACGATGGCAAATACAGTTACGAACACAAGTAAGGAAATCTAATCCATTAGTGGATGAATGATCTGGCTTGAATTCTTCAAAACCTCCAACATTTGGCATTGATTTATTGTGATATTTCAATACACACTCTTTGTAGAAACAAGTTTGAGTTTTTTTAAAATATTCAACACGAGCCATATTTCTAATTTTTTAAAGAAAACTTTAGAAGTATATTTTAAGAGAGGGAAAAGATTTTTTGTTGCATAACTAATGGACGTTAAAAGGACTAATGATACAGTGGCTAAAATAGATTTCAAGTGCATATGGCATGAGATTTGATTAATTTTGTGTTTAATTACGCGTTTGAATCATTTATTAATGCTTATTGTGTAATTTTACGGTATTGACCAATCAAACGAATTTAAATGTTAAGAGTTAACTTTTTTGTTTCTCAAATTACGAAAATATTTTTACACTAATATATTAAATTTGAGAAATTATCATAATACAAAAATACTTGCAATTCGGATTTAAATTAAATTCTTCCAACATGGTCTAAAATACATAATTAATTTCCATCCTACTCTCAATTTTAAATAATATTTTTCCATTTTATATTGTTCCATATATTTTTAGCTTAAAATATTCCTAACTCCTCAAACAAAAAGGAATGTAGCTATTTTTTCTAAGACAGCTAGGCCTTACTAACAAACATTGTTCATTTCTAGAAATGGTGCCTCTGCCATGTTCGTCCCAATATATGTTTTAAGTTGTATCAACATTATCTTTTAAACCTTTGTCCAGTTTTGCCTAAAAAATACCTATTAGGTTTTTTTTCCTTGTAGTGAAAACGTTTTAGGTAATAAGATAAAATTTTGGAATTCATCTAATTCCTGTTTGGTAGAAACTTAAATAACGTAAAGTGATAGTACACCGAAGAGTTGATTTCCATAATAAGAAATTTTATAATTGATCCGTTGTTGTGATAATTTGAATTATTCCTCATCTTCTACAAATGCAATAACACAATAAATGAGTTTCTATAGATTGAAGTTTGTACCGTTTTTTAAATCCACTAAGCACCCAATAATTGTCCCATCGATCCAAAATACCGCAAAAGTTAATGAAAGGGTTCAAGAGAATTCTATGTATTTCAAAAGGATTTATAACTAGATGCAACTCAATTTTAAACATTAGTCCATCCCTTCCCAAAAAGATTATAAAAATTGCTCAAAATCTCCCCAACGCCTTTTGAAATCTTTAAAATATTTTGATTTCATCCATCTATTTAAAATTACTCTCAGTATTGGATGAAAGTGTTAGCCGATAATTATATACAATAGAAAAATATAAAAGAATCAATAAACATATAAATTTCCAGAGTGGAAATATATACACGTCATTTATTCTTATAACTTATAAATGACTAATACAATGTGCATATTTTACAAATTTGAGTATTTTAACACAGGAAAATACAAATAATAACTCTGTAATTTTGGATATGAGTCCTTACATTTTATATCATATATCTAAACTCAAAGTTAAAAATTAAAGTTCTAACTCCCTAGTTCATTACATAATCCAAAATTTTCTTTTATATAGCTTGATTCCAATTGAAAGATGCACACAGTATGCCTAATGTTCTTATTTTGAATCCAAGACTACAAAGAATTTCATAAGATTCATTTGAAAAAAAATGTTTCGAATTCAAGAATACAAAGAATTTCATAAGATTCATTTAAAAAAAAGCTAAAAACTTTATCCCCACTACATCAATAAATGAAGTTATTGAATTTGAAGGAAATCAAATCTCTAATTTTTTTTCCATTTTCCTTATTTGTTCCAGGATTTTCATTTGATGGATTTGCTAAATGATTTTATCCTTGCTCCCGTTTCCATCTTTCTCCCTTCTTTTTCGGATGTCGATATCCCTTCTGAAGAAATTGAAGGCATTGGTCCTTCAGCTTTTACTGCCTTGCTTAAGATTTCTCTGTAATCTTTACCATTTAAATTTTCTATTTTTGGTGGGGTTGGATTTAATGCCCGTTGAGGAGTAAAACTCGGAATTTTATACAAACATTTAGGTGACATCACTGTTTGGCGATGGAAAATGTGGTTACAACCAAAATTAAGGCAATCTAATTCATTAGTGGACGAATGATCTGGCTTAAATTCTTCACTACTTTCAGCATTTGGCATTGATTTCTTATGATCTTTCAATACACGCTCTTTGTAGAAACAAGTTTTAGTTTTCTAAAAATATTCAACATGAGCCATATTTCTATTTTTTTTTTAGAAAACATTAAAAGTATATTTTAAGAGAGGAAAAAGGTTTTTTGTTGCTTAATGAATGAACGTGACAAGGACTATAGAACTTTAAGACCATATGTATGATACAAAGGTTATAAATAGATTTTTAAGTATTTGATATGAGATTTGATTAATTTCTTATTTAATTACATTATAGAATCACTTATTCATGTCTATTATGTAATTGGACTGTATTGACTAGTCAAACTAATCTAAATGTTAATAGTTATTTTTTTTGTAAAATTGCGAAAATCTTATTACAATAATATGTTAAGGTTTATTTTTACTTTTAATGAAAATGTTGTAGGTAATAAGATAAAATTTAAGAATTCATCTAATTCATGTTGGTAGAAACTAAAATAAAGTAAATGATAGCAGACCGAAGAATTGATTTCCTTAATAAGAAAATTTATACTTCATCCGTAGTTGTGAAAATTTTAACAATTTCTTATATTCTAGAAATGCAATACCACAATATATGAGTTTCTATAGATTGAAATTTGTACAGTTTTTGAAAATCTCTAAACACCTAATAACTGTCAAACCAAACAAAATACCAAAAAAGTTAATGAAAGGGTTCAAGAGAATTCTATGTATTTCGAACGGGTTTATAACTAGATGCAAATCGATTTTACTCTTTAGTCCATCCTATTCAATAAATATTATAAAATTTCTCACAATCACCCCAATGCCTTTTAAAATTATTTAAGTATTTTGATTTCATCCACATATGGTAAATCAATCTCACTATTTGATTAAAGTGTTAGCCGATAATTGTTTACAAAAGCAAAATATAAAAGATTCAATATAAATATAAATATCCTGAGTAGAAATATATATGCGTCATTTATTTTTATAACTTATAAATGACTAAAACAATTAAAATATTTTACAAAAATGAGTATTTTAGAACTACAAATAAAAACTTCGTAATGTTGGATACAAGTCCATACATTTTATAACATAGTTCTAAACTCAAAGTTCAAAATTAAAGTTCTAACTCCTAGTTCATTACAGAATCCCAAAATTTCTTTTAACTAATTTGATTCCAATTGAAAGATGCACACAGTATGTCTGATGTTCTTGTTTAGAATCCAAGGCTACAAAGACTTCATAACCTTCATTTGAAAAAAATCTAAAAACTTTATCCCCATAACTCCATCAATAATTAATTTATTGAATGTTAAAGTAAATTCATTCTCTACTTTTTCTTTCTATTTTCCTTATTTGTTCCGGGATCTTCATTCGATGGATTCGCTATTTTATTTTATCCTTGCTCCTCTTTTCCATCTTTCTTCTTTCTTTTGCGGGTGCCGACGTCATTTTTTGAGCACCCTTTTACTTCAGAAGAAAATGAAGACATTGGTCTTTTAGCTTTTGCGGCTTAGCTAAAGATTTCTCTATAATCTTTAACACTTAAAATTTCTATTTTTGGTGGGGTTGGATTTAATGCCGGTGGAGGAGTAAAACTTTGAATGTTATATGAACATTCATGTGACATCACTGTTTGGCGATATTAATGCGGTTACAACCACAAAAAAAGCAATCTAATCCACTAGTCGAAGAATGATCGGGCTTGAATTCTTCACAACCTTGAGCATTTGGCATTAATTTCTTGTGATCTTCCAATACACACTCTTTGTAGAAACAAGTTTGAGTTTTCTTAAAATCTTCAACACGAGACATATTTCTAGTATTTTTAGGAAAATATAATAGTATATTTTAAGAGGGGGAAAAGTTTTTTCATTGCATAACTAATGGACGTGCTAAGGACTAATAAAACATTGAGACTATATGTATGATACAGTGGCTAAAAATAGATTTTAAGTGTATTTGGTATGAGATTTGATTAATTTCTTATTTAACTACATGATAGAATCACTTATTTTGTGTTTATTCTGTAATTTTGCTGTATTGACCAGTTAACCTAATTTAAATGTTAACAGTTAAATTTTTTGTTTGTAAAATTACGAAAATCTTATTACAATACCATATTAAATTTAAAAAATTATCATAATACAAAAATACTTACAATTTGGATTAAAATTAAATTCTTGAAAAATGATCTAAATATATAATTAATTTCCATCCTACACTCGGCTTCAATGAATATTTTTCCATTTCATATTGTTCCATATAGTTCTAGCTTGAAATATTCCCAACTTACCATGAAAAAAGGAATGTATCTATTTTTTTCTAAGGCACCTAGGCCTTACTAACAAATCTTGTTCATTTCTAGCAATGGTGCCTCTGCTAGGTTTGTGCCAGTATGTTTTTTCAAGTTGTATTAACATTATATTTTAAACCTTTGTCCAGTTTTTCGTAAACAATAACTATTAGGTATTTTTTCCTTTTAATGAAAATTTTTTAGTTAATAAGATAAAATTTAAGAATTCCTCAAATTCATGTTGGTAAAAACTGAAATAACGTAAAATGATAGTACACCGAAAATGTTATTTCCTTAATAAGAAAATTTATACTTGATTCATGGTTGTGATAATTCGTATAATTCCTCATCTTCTACAAATTCAATAACACAATATATGAGTTTCTATAGATTGAAATTTGTACAGTTTTTGAAAACCTCTAAACACCCAATAACTGTCCAATCCATCCAAAATACCCCAAAATTTAATGAAAGGGTTCAAGAGAATTCTATGTATTTTGAATGGATTTATAACTAGATGCAAATTAATTTTACACTTTCGTCCATCACATTCCAAAAATATTGTAAAAATTTCTCAAAATCACCCCAATGCCTTTTGAAATCTTTTAAATATTTTGATTCCATCCATCTATGGAAAACCAGTCTCAGTATTTGATGAAAGTTTTAGCCTATAATTATTTGCAAAAAAAAATATAAATAATCAATAAACATATAAATATCCTAAGTAGAAATATATATGCGTCATTTATTCTTATAACTTATACATGACTAATACAATGTGCAAATTTTACAAAATTGAACATTTTAGCACAGGGAAATACAAATAATAACTTAGTAATTTTGGATATGATTCCCTAAATTTTATAACATAGACCTAAACTCAAAGTTCAAAGTTAAAGTTCTAACTCCCTAGTTCATTACAAAATCCCGAAATTTCTTTTAACTAGCTTGATTTCTATGGAAAGATGCACACAATGTGTCTAATGTTCTTGTTTGGAATCCAAGACTACAAAGAATTCATAACCTTCATTTGAAAATAGATAAACGCTTTATCCCCATAACTCCATCAATAAAGTAAGTTATTGAATCTTAAAGTAAATTCATTCTCTACTTTTTCTTTCTATTTTCCTTATTTGTTCCAGGACATTCATTCGATGGATTTTTTCATTCCTTTCATCCTTGCTCCTCGTTTCCATTTTCTCCCTTCTTTTACGGGTGCCGACATCATTTCTTGAGCGCCAATTCCCTTCAGAAGAAAATGAAGACATTGGTCCTTTATCTTTGGCGGCCTTGCTAAATATTTCCCTATAATATTTACCAATTCAAATTTCTATTTTTGGTGGGGTTGGATATAATGCCAGTGGAGGAGTAAACCTCGGAACGTTATATGAACATTCAGGTGACATCACTGTTTTGCGATGGAAAATGCGGTTACAACCACAAGTAAGGCAATCTAATCCATTAGTCGAAGAATAATAGGGCTTGAATTCTTCACAACTTCAAGCATTTGGCATTGATTTCTTGTGATCTTCCAATACACACTCTTTGTAGAAAAAAGTTTGAGTTTTCTTAAATTCTTCAACACAAGCCATATTTCTAAATTTTGTTAGAAAACTTTAGAAGTATATTTTAAGAGGGGGACAGGTTTTTCGTTGCAAAACTAATGGACGTGACAGGGACTAATAAAACTTTGAGACCATATGTATGATACAGTGGCTATAAATAGATTTTAAGTGTATTTGGTATGAGATTTGATTAATTTCGTATTTAATTACGTGATATAATCACTTATTGATGTTTATTGTGTAATTTAACTGTATTGATCAGTCAAACTAATTTAAATATTAACAGTTTTATTTATTGTTTGTAAAATTAGGTAATCTTATTACAATAATATATTAAATTTGAGCATTTATCATAAGACAAAAATACTTGAAATTTGGATAGAATTAAATTCTTGCAACATGGTCTAAAATACATAATTAATTTCCATCCTACTCTCAATTTCAGTGAATATTTTTCCACTTCATATTGTTCCATATAGTTTTAGCTTAAAAGATTCCCAACTCACAATTCAAAAAGGAATGTAGCTATTTTTTCTAAGGCACCTAGGCCTTACTAACAAACCTTGTTAATTTATAGCAATGGTGCCACTGCCACGTTTTTTTAGTTGTATCAACATTATATTTTAAAACTTTGTCAAGTTTTTCCTTAACAATATCTATTAGGTTTATTTTTCATTGAAATGAAAATGTTGGAGGTAAAAAGATAAAATTTAAGAATTCATCTAGAAACTGAAATAACGTAAAGTGACAGTAACGTAAAATGATAGTACACAAAAGAATTGATTTCCTTAGTAAGAAAATTTATACTTGGTCTGTTGTTGTGATAATTTGAATAATTCCTCATTTTCAACAAATGCAATAACACTATATATGAGTTACTATAGATTGAAAGTTGTACAATTTTTGAAAACCTCTAAACACCCAATAACTGTCTAATCAATCCACAATACTGCAAAAGTTAATGAAAGGATTCAAGAGGATTCTATGTATTTCAAAGGATTTATAACTAGATGCAACTCGATTTTACATTTTAGTCCATCCTATTCGAAAAAGATTATAAAAATTGCTCAAAATCACCCCAATGCCTATTGAAATCTTTTAAATATTTTGAATTTTTCCATCTGTGAAAAATTAGTCTCAGTATTTGATGAAAGTGTTAGCCGATAATTATTTACAATAGCAAGATATAAAAGAATCAATAAACATATAAATATCCATAGTGGAAATATATATGCGTCATTTATTCTTATAACTTATAAATGACTAATACAATGTGCATATTTTACAAAATTAAGTATATTAACACATGAAAGTACAAATAATAACTTTGTAATTTTGGATATGAGTCCATACAAATTATAACACATATCTAAACTCAACATCATATTCAAATCCAAAACAGCTCTCTCTAAAAGTATGGTTCTCTTGCTTCTCTCTACACTTTCACAATCTAACTGAAAACCAACCCGCCAAACACAGCCATTACCGACTATACCGGTCACAATCTTCCCGGAATACTACAATCCCTCAGCTTTACATGGCGGCTCCTCCGCTTGGAGGTTGCCCCTACCAACCTATGCCTCTATCCTTCAATCCAAAGCCCCTACTCATCCTCCCCCCACATTCTCGCCCAATATCAATTCCTATTCCCACTACCACCTTTGAGGATGGAAAGGCTTGCCTCTTCACAGACAATGATGTTCGGAACTTGGCGGCACCATTGAAGCTATTTGTAATTGGGAAGTTCAGAATTGGAAGACCGGGTATGGATATAATTCGGAAGTCTTTCTTCAATTTCGGATTCAAAGGCGAGGTGAGGTTAGGTCTTTTGGATAATAGGCATATCCTTATTACTTTTGCAATTGAGGATGATTTTAATCTATGTTGGGTGAGAGAGAAACTGAGGATTCGTGATTCTCTAGTGAGATTTAGGAAATGGACCCCTGATTTCTCTCCTGTTAGAGATGCCCCATTTGCCCCGGTTTGGATTTATGTTCACCACCCTCTTGCATATTACTTTACTAAGGATGCTACTGCCATCCTCATGGAACAATTTGGACTTCCTATGATGGATGATAGGCCAACTAGAGAGTTTACTAGACCCTCTGTTATAAGGTTCTGTGTCCAGTTGGATTAAACCCAAAATCACCCTCTTAGGATCAGATTAGGTTCTCAATCAGAGAACAAATGGTGCAAGGTGGAATATGAATGAAACCATGGTCCTGCACAAAGTGCAATCTGATTGGTCATAATGAGGGGCGGTGCAGAATGAACACCAGAACCTCCACTGATAGGGTTAAGCCCAGGGATGTAGTTCCTCCACCTGGAATGGAGGAGGGTCTAACTGGCTAGCAGACTGGTTGAACACACCTCTGGCCTCTCAGTTCAACAAAAATAGAATGAATTTGTATTAACTGATGCTCACCATCCTGCCTTGAAAAAGTCCCCTATGATCCGGAGAAATCTGACATCTGCTGCCAAGACGAGCCCTCTCAGCTATAGGAACATAACCAACAGGAACAAGTTAATATCCAGAATGCACAACCAGTAGCCCACCCTGGGATGAAGCAAGTGGCTCATTATCAACATCAACTGAGTTCATCCACGACCCTCCTCTCAAATTAAGAAAAAAGGATGATCCAGTTGGTGCCAACTAAGCCCATGCTCCAGTTTACCAAATATAGCCTAATGACTCAAAAACACTGCTCTGACTCTTGTCAATTTCTATGCACTCCAAGTAACATTTTCCCTGCTAATTCTGTCTCTTTCCCACAGGGCAACAGATAAAGATTTTTGCAATTACATGCCACAGGAGATGATGGGTCAAGCAACCCATCCAGCAGGTCTAACTCAAGAGCTCAACATTCCCTTCAGATAGTCTCTTCAGTGCAGGGTCCATCTAAGCTCCCTTCTTTTAATTCTGAAGATGATTTTAACTGTCTTGATATTTATGAGAACCTGATCTGCTATATCATGATGCAAGAACGGAAGGCCTGATTGATACGACTATTGAGACTAAAAAGAGACATAAGAAAATTAGTTCACAGGGATCAACATGATCCTTAGGTCATCTCTAAGCACTAGTAATTCTAATGATTAAGCACAAGCACATAGCTAACATTTTGATTTGGAATATTAGGGGCTATGGTACTGCAATGTTTAGGTTACGAAATCTAATTAGAATCCATAAAATTGACATTCTAGTGTTGATTGAACCCATGCACCAGAATTCTGATCTAACTAACCTTAGCATGAGTCTAGACTTTCAAAATTAGAATGCTTGAAGTAACAATAAAATTTGGCTGTTGTGGAATAACAAATTCAGTATTTCCAACATCTCTAATAATTTGCAATTTCTGTGCTGAACTGTCTCTGATTGCTCTAGTACTGAATCTTGGAATGCTGCAATTGTCTATGCTCAAAAGACTAGAGACCTTATGAAAATTTTATGCTCTGATTTAGGCAATATACCAGCTGCTCCTATCATTTATATAGGAGACTTCAATGTAATTAAGGATATAACAGAATTTAAGGGTAGGAGAATTCCTCCTCGGGGTAGTATTTCTGATTTTAGATGTTTCATTAATGATCTAAACCTGCTTGATATTCAAACTGTAGGATCATAGTTCACTTGGTCAAACAACAGACTTAGTGATCCCCTGTTCAAGAAACTGGACAGGGGCTTAGCAAATCAAGAATGGATTAACTTATTCCCAAATTCTTCAATATAGATTTTGAATATAGTAGGTTCTGATCATTCCCCTATGTTAATAACTATTATTAATAACCTGGTATCCCAACCTAAACCCTTTAGATTCCAAGAAATGTGGATAAATAGGCCAAATTTTATAGATGTTATAGGTGAGGACTGGTGTAAACCAGCAACTGGCTCCCCTTTGAAAGTTCTAGTAACAAAACTTAAAAGGCTAAAAATAACAATTAGGGCTTGGAATAAAACCCACTTTGGTGACATTTTTAAAAAATTTAAGGAGGCTGAAGAGAGAGTTAAAGTGGATGAGAAAGAGTATCAAAGGTTCACAGATGAACTCACATACATTGAGCTTAAAAACATATTGCATTTCTAACTAGGGCAAGTAGAGAACATGAAATTTACTGGAAACAAAAATCCAGGATAAAATGGCTCCAAGAGGGAGATTCAAACACTGCATACTTTCATAAAACATGAACAGAGAGAAGGAATAACATGAGCATCAATTAAATAAAATCCCAAGATGGACCTTGGATCACAGACATTAAAGACATCCAAAATGAGGGGGTTCTTTTCTTCCAAAATTTGCTAACTGAATCAAATAATTACATCTAAGGTGAATATGCAAACTATTTCCTTAACAACATACCCACTCTGTTAGATGGTCAAGATAATTTGGACTTGATCAAACACATAAATGAAGAAGAATTAAAAATGCAGTGTTTGGTTTAGGAAGATGTAGTGCTCCTAGTCCAGATGATTTTAGTGGTGTATTTTTTACATTCAGTTGGAATGTAATTAAGTATGACCTTCTCAGAGCTTTTAACCAAATAATAAATGGTACTAAAATTCCTAAGAGTATTGCTTCAACTTGGATAACACTGATTCCTAAGAAGCAAAACCCATCCACTTTTTCAGATTATCGACCAATTAGTCTATCTAATTTTACCAACAAAATCTTCTCTAAGATCATGATGGAAAGGTTGAAACCAAAGATGGACAAAATTATTTCTAGTGAACAAACTGCATTCATGAAGGGTAGAGAAATTTCAGATAACATTATATATATGCAGGAGCTGTTCAGATTCCTAAAGAGCAATAATAGAGACCCTAATATCCTCATTAAGTTGGATATGTAAAAGGATTTTGATAGAGTTTCTTGGGGTTTTCTTAACTCAATTCTCCTTAAGTTTAGTTTCAATGGCATCTTTGTGAATCTAATAATATCTAACATAAGTATTACATGGTTTTCCATCCTAATAAATGGTTGTCCTGTGGGATTCTTCATATCATCTAGAGGGATTAAGCAAGGTGATCCCATTTCTCCGTTCTTGTATAACATCTTAACAGAAGCTTTCTCTAGATCCATTAAGCATGTTGTGAACATAGGATTAATAAGACCCTACCAAATCCCAAATAAGCGTTATCACCCAACTCACATAATGTATGCTAATGACACAACTCTATTCACAACTGCTGAGGCCAAAAACCTTACTAACCTGAAAAGATTTCTCGAGCCTATAAACTAGCTTCAGGTTAACAGATAAACTACCCGAAGAGTGAATTTTTCATTAACAATAGGATAACGAGTGCAAGACTATTAGTTATCAAGAGTATTTTAGGTATGAATCAAGGGAAAACCCCAATAACTTATTTAGGAATCCCAATTTTCCAGGGGAGGATCAAGAATGAATTTTTCAACCCCGTATTAGACGGGTTTGAAAGCAAACTGGAAAATTGGAAATATATGTGTCTTTCTTCGGCTGGAAGAATTACTCTAATTAACCACTGTCTTTATTCTCTTTGCATACACATTTTCAGTGTGCTCAAACCAACAAAGCATGTTCTTAAAAAATAGAATCACTAGTTTCTAACTTCTTTTGGGGAGACAATGATGAAGGAAAACATAAACTTCATTGGAGATCATGGAAAAAATGTTGTCTACCTCTTCATGAAAATGGGTTAGGGGTCAGGAACATGTCCACTATAATAAAAGAACTTTCAACAAAGCTATGGTGGAAGCTACATATGAACAAAAGCCTATGGTCTAACCTAATGTGGTTGCTAAGTGATACTTCTCACTCTTCTAACACAAGAACTAGGATAGAGTTAATCACAGAGGAATGCAATAATCACTCTCAGGTATTATATTGATTAGGTAGGAGTAGTTTCTGGAACTCCAACTGGCTAGGAAATGGAGCTTTATTCTATAAATGGCCAGTCCATATACCTCTTCCATTTTCTAATATTACTATCTATCAGTTCATAGATGATAAACAATTATACTTACTTATCTTGGAGCCTTACTTGGCTACCAGTGACACTCTTCTTTTGTAGGATGCTGAAATTAAAGATGAGCATGATGACAGACTGATATGGAAACCTGCAACAAATGGCAACTTTTCCACTACATCTGCATACAACACTTTCAGGCATAGGAGACCACTAGTGGACTCTCTTCATCAAGTCTGGAACAAAATCATACCGGAGAAGTTATCTATTTTCATGTGGAGGTTAATGAATTCCATTCTGCCTTTTGATATGATAATAAAAAGAAGGCTTCTCTCTTGCTTCTAAATGCATCAACTATGAAAACTCTAACTTTGTACAACATTTCTTTAATGAGTGTCATCATTTAAATGTTGTTTGGACAAGTGTGCATAATATAATTGGAATAATGAATAGATTTTTCAATTCAATATAGGACAGGATTTCTTTGTATCTAACTTTTCAAGGTCCAAACATAATCCAGAATAAAATGGTCCTTATTTTTTCTATCACTTCATTTTGGAATATGTGGAAGATGAGATACACGAGATTGTATGAGGGTCAGGGTTGAAACTCTAATGGAGTGTTCCATAACATTAAGACAGAAGTTAAACTGTTCCTAGCAGCCAAACCTCTAACTGCAGATTCCAGTGAGGAGAATTTCTAAAGATTAAGGAATTGTGCAATTTTTTGAAAAGAAAAGGAAGGATCATCCCTGAGACTAAACCAACCACAGATTACAAATTAAATGTTGATGCTTCATGGAATAAAAGTTATTTAACTGCAGGTTTAGTTTAGTTGTTAGGGATAGAAATGGAAATTTCATTGATGCTACTGTTGAAAATCATTTAGCAATTTCATCCTTGCACTCTTAACTGCTTGCAATTAATCTGGGCCTCAGAAAAGCAAGGAATTTGGTTAATAAATCTGTCTAGATTGAGTCAGACTTCTATCTAGCAATTCAGTTAATTTATAATCCATTAAAGGCCCTTTGGAAGCTCTATTCTTTGTGCTCCATTATAAATGGCATTCTAAGCAGATCTGCAACGGAACTAATATTCACTAAGAGAGAAGGAAGCCTTGTTGCTTATTATTTAGCTAAGGAGGCTAAAAACATAGCTAACCAGTCCCTCTCATGGTCTAATTTGCATAAACACCTAAAGGGAATTATTTTGATGTATAAAAAATATATCCCAAGCCTAAGAACGAGGACTAAACCACATTGTGGGTTCCCATTAGGTCATCTTCCTGTTTATCTAACATCTCCACACTCAATAATGATCATAATGCTATGTCACAACCTTTGCCATATTCTCAGGTACTATCACTTGATTGGGTTGTTGCTGCCCTCAAGTTCCATCACCGTCCTTAGCTACAACTGCTGTGAATCTGCTCCACTTGACCCATGTTTCGGATTCAGCAATGCTATTTTGCTTTGTATAGTCACGGAGCTGCTGTTTTGTTTGCCGAATTTCAGCTGCTAAAATGCTTTTGTTTTGCCACTTCCATTGTCCTGCTGCTCATGTCCAAATTCCTTATTTTTAGTTTGCTAAGAAGCTCCTCCAGGTGGGACACTCGAGCTGCAAAGTGCCATTTTTTAGTTCATTTGGATTTTGTCTTTTTTTATTCTCTAGTATGATCTCATTAGATATCTGGCCTGCATCGGTTAACACGTGGGGTGCAGATTGATTACAGGAAACATATCCAAAATGATCACTAGAGTCTCTCTAGTAGGTTAATTTAGTCTCTCATTACACACAATCCATTGTAATGTTTTTTTTATCTTTCGATCTTTATTTGGGGTTAGGAGGGCCCAATATATCTCTCCCATTTACCATTGGTGGGTGTTTAATTTTAAAATAAAAATATCTAAACTCAAAGTTAAAAATTAAAGTTCTAACTCCCTAGTTCATTACAGAATCCCAACTTTCTCTTAAATAGCTTGATTCTAATTGACAGATGCACACAATATGTCCAATGTTCTTTTTTTGAATCCAAGACTACAAAGAATTCATAAACTTCATTTGAAAAAAAGCTAAACACTTTATCCCCATAACTACATCAATAAATGAAGTTATTGAATTTTAAAGGAAATCAATTCTCTACTTTTTCTTTCCATTTTCCTTATTTCTTCCGGGATCATCATTCGATGGATTTTTTAATTTATTTTATCCTTGCTCTTCGTTTCCATCGTTCTCCCTTCTTTTGTGGTTGCTTACATCATATCTTGAGTGCCTTTTCCCTTCTGAAGAAATTGAAGGCATTGGTCCTTTAGCTTTTACGACCTTGCTTAAGATATCTCTGTAATTTTTACCACTTAAAATTTCTATTTTTGGTGTGGTTGGATTTAATGCCCGTGGAGAAGTAAAACTTGGAATGTTATGAGAACATTCAGATGACATCACTGTTTGGCGATGGAAAATGCGGTTACAACCACAAGTAAGGCAATCTAATCGATTGGTCGTCGAATGATCTGGCTTTAATTCTTCACAACCTCTAGTATTTGCATTGATTTCTTGGGATCTTTCAATACACACTCTTTGTAGAAACAAGTTTTAGTTTTCTTAAAATCTTCAACATGAGCCATATTTCTAATATTTTATATAAAAACTTTAGAAGTATATTTTAAGAGAGGGAAAGGTTTTTTTGATACTTAACTAATGGGCGTGACAAGGAATAATAAAAATTTGAGACCATATGTATGATACAGTGGCTACAAATATATTTTTAAGTGTATTTGGTATGAAATTCGATTAATTTCGTATTAAATTACATTATAGAATCACTTATTGATGTTTATTATGTAATTTGACTATATTGACCAGTCAAACTAATTTAAATGTTAACAGTTAAATTTTATGTTTGTAAAATTGGGAAAATCTTATTACAATAATGTATTAAATTTGAGAATTTATCATAATACAAAAATACTTGAAATTGTGATTAGAATTAAATTCTTGAAACATGGTCTGAAATACATATTTAATTTCCATCCTACTTTTAATTTAAATGAATATTATTCTATTTCACATTGTTCCATATGGTTTTAGATCAAAAGATTCCCAACTCACAATGCAAAAAGAAATGTAGGTATTGTTTCCAAGGCACCACCTAGGCCTTATTAACAAACCTTGTTAATTTCTAGCAATGGTGCCTCTGTCACGTTCGTCCCAATATTTTTTCTAGTTGTATCAACATTATATTTTAAACCTTTGTCCAGTTTTTCCTAAACAATATATATTAGGTATATTTTTATGGTAATGAAAATTTTGTAGGTAATAAGATAAAATTTAAGAATTCATCGAATTCATGTTTGGTAGAAACTGAAATAACGTAAAATGATAGTACAGGGAAGAATTGATTTCCTTAATAAAAAAATTATACTTGATCCATGGTTGTGATAATTTGAATAATTTTTCATCTTCTACAAATGCAATAACACAATATATGAGTTTATATAGATCGAAATTTGTACAGTTTTTGAAAACTTCTAAACATCCAATAACTGTCCAATCTATCCAAAATGCCACAAAAGTTAATGAAAGGGTTCAAGAGCATTCTATGTATTTTGAAAAGATTTAAAACTAGATGCAACCAGATTTTACACTTTAGTCCATCTAGTTCATTACATAATCCTAAAATTTCTTTTAACTAGCTTGATTCCAATTGAAAGATGCACCCAGTATGTCTAATGTTCTTGTTCCGAATCTAAGAGAAAAAAGACTTCATAAGCTTCATTTAAAAAAAAGATAAACACTTTATTTCCATAACTCCATCAATAAAAGAAGTTAATGAATCCTAAAGGAAATATATTCTCTACTTTTTCTTTCTGTTTGTCTTATTTATTCCAAGATCATCATTCGATGGATTTGACAATTTCTTTTCTCCTTGCTCCTCGTTTTCATCTTTCTCCCTTGTTTTTCGGGTGCCGTCATCACTTCTTGAGCATCCTTTACATTCAAAAGAAAATGAAGTCATTGGTCCTTTAACTTTTGCGGCCTTGGTAAAGATTTCTCGATAATATTTACCACTTAAAATTTCTATTTTTGGTGGGGTTGGATTTAATGCCCGTGGAAGAGTAAAACTCGGAATGTTATATGAACATTCAGGTGACATCACTGTTTGGCGATGGAAAATGCGATTATAACCACACGTAAGGAAATCTAATCCATTAGTCGACGAAAGATCTAGCTCGAATTCTTCACAACCTCCAGCATTTGGCATTGATTTCTTGTTATCTTCCAATACACACTCTCTCCAAAAACAAGTTTGAGTTTTCTTAAAATCTTCAACATGATCCATATTTCTAATATATTTTTAGAAAAATTTAGAAGTATATTTTAAGAGAGGGAAATATTTTTTTCGTTGCATAAATAATGGACATGACAAGGAGTAATAAAAGTTTGAGACCATATGTATGAGACATTGTCTATACATAGATTTTAAGTGTATTTGGTATGAGATTTGATTAATTTCCTATTTAATTACGTGATAGAATCACTTATTGATGTTTAATGTGTAATTTGAATGTATTGACCAGTCAAACTAATTTAAATGTTAAAAGTTAAAATTTTTGTTTGTAAAATTGTCAAAATATTTTTACAATAATATATTTAATTTTAGAATTTTTCTTAATACAAAAATACTTGTAATTTGGATTACAATTAAATTCTTGCAAAATGTACTAAAATACATAATTAATTTCCATCCTACTCTCTATTTTCAATGAATATAGTTCTATTTCATATTGTTCCATATACTTTTAGCTTAAAAGATTCCCAACTCACCATGCAAAAATGAATGTAGCTATTTTTCTAAGACACCTAGCCCTTACTAACAAACCTTGTTCATTTGTAGCAACGTTGCCTCTGCCCATTCGTCCCAATTATTTTTTCAAGTTGTAGCAACATTATCTTTTAAAACTTTGTCCATATTTTCCTAAACAATATCTATTAGGTTCATTTTTCCCTGTAATTAAAATTTTCTAAGTAATAAGATAAAATTTAAGAATTCATCTAATTCATGTTTGGTCGAAACTGAAATAACGTAAAATGGTAGTATACCGAACAATTGAGTTTTGTAATACGAAAATCTATACTTGATCCGTGTTTGTGAAAATTTGAATAATTTCTCATCTTCTACAAATGAAATAACACAATATATGAGCTTCTATATAAAAAAATTGTACAATTTTTGAAAACTTCTAAACATCCAATAACTTTCCTATCTATCCAAAATGCAGCAAAAGGTAATGAGAGGGTTCAAGTGGATTCTTTGTTTTTCAAAAATATTTATAACTAGATGCAAAAAAAATTTACACTTTAGTTCATCCTATTCCAAAAAGATCATAAACACCTCTCAAAATCACCACAACGCCTTTCAAAGCCTTTCAAATATTTTGACTTTCATCCATCTATGAAAAATCAGTCTCAGTATTTGATAAAAGTGATAGATGATAATTATTAGCAATAGAAAATATAAAATAATCAATAAACATATAAATATCCAAAGAAGAAATATATATATATATATATATATATATATATATATGCGTCATTTATTCTTATAACTTATAAATGACTAATACAATGTGCATATTTTACAAAATTGAGTATTTTAGCAAAGGAAATTACAAATAATAACTTTGTAATTTTGGATATGAGTCCATACATTTTATAAATTAGATCTAAACTTAAAGTTCAAAATTTAAGTTCTAACTCCCTAGTTCATTATAGAATCCCAAATTTTCTTTTAATTAGCTTGATTCCAATTGAAAGTTGCACACAGTATGTCTAATGTCCTTGTTTCGAATCCTAAACTACAAAGATTTCATAAGCTTCATTTGAAAAACAACTAAACACTTTATCCCCATAACTCCATCAATAAATGAAGTTATTGAATCTTAAAGGAAATCCATTATCTACTTTTTCTTTCTATTTGCCTTATTTGTTCCAGGATCTTCATTCGATGAATTTGCTAATTTATTTTCTCCTTGCTCCTCGTTTCCATCTTTCTCCCTTCTTTTGTGGGTGCTGACATAATTTCTTGAGTGCCCTTTCCCTTAACAAGAATATGAAGACATTGGTCTCTTACCTTTTTCGGCCTTGCTAAAGATTTCTCTATAATCTTTACCACTTAAAATTTCTCTTTTGGGTGGGGTTGGATTTAATGCCCATGGAGTAAAACTCGGAATGTTATATGATCATTCAGGTGACATCATTGTTTGGCGATAGACAATGCGGTTACAACCACAAGTAAGGAAATCTAATCCATATGTCGACGAATGATCTGGCTTCAATTCTTCACAACCTCCAGCATTTCTGATATGAATCTCCTTGCGAAGACTCTGGATTGCGGAAAATTGGATATTTATTTATTTGAGAATCTCATACCACTCAAATAAATGCACGAATCGCAGCATCTAGCCCGCAGGGTACACTCAACTCGACTTATAAGCGTCCAGCCCGCAGGGTACACTTACAAGATTTCTCTATAAATGTCTAGCCCGTAGGGTACGTCTACAAAGGAAATTGAAACTTAAATAGCCTGCAGGTTTAAGCAACAATGAAGATAATGAGAATGTCTTAAAATTCTGAATATATGATTGATAAAAGATGTTTATAATTCTAGGCTGCCCTCTCTTTAAATAGAGGAGAATTTTGGCCAAATGGAAACCTAATCACAATCATAATCTGAATCTATCCCATGGCAGCTTAAGGAAGCTAAAACCATATCTAACTAAAATACCAAAACTCAAATCCTATCATGCTATAATTCTCGACCGAGCTTAGCTATCAATGGACTAGAAAAATATTACCTTATCTAGTCTTACCAAATCTAATTCTAATCAGAATAAAACTGAATAACCTAAACCCTAATGGACTGTCATTAATTTCGAACATAACCATAAGGCCCATGGCCGAACTATCAGTCTAAAAACCCAAAATAAAATTAATGTTACAATGATTATACTACCTCATTAAAAAAATGAATGGGAAAAAGAGTATAGTGTTCTTTATAATGTCTTTAATTAATCGACAAGCTTGAATAAGTAATCCAGGCCCTTGCCGACTTCTTCTTAAGTTTTTCATCATGAAGGTGATCCATCAAAACATTAAATTCCCATTTTGATATTCGTATCATCCTCATCTAAATCTGATACATACTTCCTATCAACTTTTTCTAACGTGTCGAAGATTTATTTAAACTTCAAAACTAATTTCAACATCAAGTAGGTAGAATTTCACCTAGTTTCAATATTCAAAATAGGTACACCTTTTGCCTCCATTCTTTTGTCAACAAAATTTCTAAACTACTAGTCCTAGCGGGGGAATATCTAACATACCTGACAACATTTCTATTTTTAGAATTGTGTTCATTGAAATATTCAAAAACCTCTTTCACTATCAAGTTCAAAATGTGTTTGGCACATCTCATATGCAAATTCTCACCATTCAAGACTACTTTATTCAAATCATTCAGTCAACCCTTCAAATAGTGTACACCACATCATTTGAAGTAGCATTATCAACTATAATATTCAAGACTTTTTGATGTCCCATTCCTAAAAACACAGTTCTACTGTCTTACCAATCAATTCCCCAGTATGATTATCAATTGGACAAAACTTCACAATCCTTTTATGAAAAGTCCAACTTTCATCAATAAAGTGGGCAGTCAAGCACAATTAATAAATATTTTGATTAGATCTCCACAGTCAATAGTAAAAAATACACCAGAAGATATATCACTAAAAAAAGCTTCAACTTTAACTTTTCTTCCAAATACAACTCATAGCGGTCTCGAGTCACAGTCGAACGAAAAGGAATTTTTAAATTTAAGCTCTAACTATTTGCAAAACAATTTAAACATCTCCTTCTCAACATGACTAAAAGGTAATTCATCGATAATAATTATAACAGTCAGTGCCTTTAAACTTCTAACTTTGATCAAACACAATCACACATGTACGAGATTCACTTACTTTCTGCTTTTTGTTTGAAGGGGTATATAAGTTGGACCTGTACACACCTTTGAAGGTGTCTTTTCAAAGAAGTAGTCCCCGATGTTGTAGGACAAGCTATAAGTTTTTCACAAAAGGTACTTGATGTTGTTTGTTGCCTTTTAGGCTCATTGGGAGTAATGGTATAATAAGGCCTTACCCAAAACCTAGGAGATTTTTCTTCACTAGTTGTATCTCCTTCTTTATTCTCTAAGTTAGGAACTCTTTGAATAGAGGACTGGTCGATACTAGAAAAACTTGTACGCACATCATTCCCATTAGTTGACATTTTTGAATTCCTAAAACATTTAAGTAAAGGTTCAGAACTTGATATAAACATTGAAATCATTAAATAAAGCTACTCGAATGACTATTTATCATATAGGGCCAGTCTACCTTAGCTTGCATCCTGGAGAGAATTGACATATGCTAAATTAGAAAGTTTTGCTAATGTTCTATCCAATTAACAAGACAAAAATTGATGTATAAAAGCACTCCCCACTACCAATTAGACATAAAACAAACAATTTCGGTTGCAGGTGGGGCCAAGATGCAGGTTAAACAAGTTTCCAAATCTAGGGAAAATTACTCATAAAACCCCATAAAACCAAAGATCAACATGTATACACCAAGACAATGGGCCATGTACCTTCTATGAGCTCTAAAAACAAGGTATCTTCAATGCATAGGCGGTTGCACAGGTTGCCAAATCTAGGGAAGATTACTTATAAAACCCCATAAAATTGATGATCAACATTAATTCACCAAGATAATGGGCCATGTACCTTCTATGAGCTCTAAGAACAAGGTATTCTTAATGCATAGGCGGTTACTGGTAAGGAACTGAGCAAAAACCTTTGGGGATAGAGCCTTCATCTTCTTGCTCCTGAGTAGTTCATGGGTCATTCTCTCCCGTAGCACCTTAGCACAACTAGGGTCTTGTCATTTTGTAGAAGTGGTACAATGTCCCTCAGGATGTATTGAATCACTGACAACAAAAATACAGTTACTATAAATATGCATACATATGTATATATATATATATATATGCAATTAACAACAAATAATTATTATTGAAAATCAACTAATCACATGCATTAATTTATCTAGCCAGACCATACCAAAGTAGGGTTAGTTTCGTAATTTTCTTGCTTCAGAGTGCAGCTAAATCTGGGGTTATCATGACACTTCATATAGGGTTCGAGATTGAGTTCTAAGCCAAATTTTTTACTACAGGATTTTGCGGTCGGTGTGGGTATAACGACCAATATAGCTGTTAGCAAACTCGTTTCCCAAGAGATTGGCGAGGCATTTTCCTTAATCTTTGATCTACGAATTTCTGACCAAGATAACCAAATGAGTGTAGTTAATAAAAAAATAAAAATTGAAAAAAACTAGAATGAGGATTAAAAAAATATTCAAACTATTATGAGAAAAAATCGGTTCTGATCAATTATGTACTGGCTTTCTATCTCGGTCCTTGATAAAAAGGTGACTTTAAGTGCGTGCACAAATTTGTTATAGTTGCAAGGAACCAATCTTTCCTTACCTTGTCGATAATCAAGAGGACGCCTCACTAACTATTTCTTTAACTAACATATAACTTAAGAGATGCTCTATAGATTTAATATACTAGCAGCATAAAAAATGAGAAAGATCTAATTTATAACCAACAAACTCTGGAGCGGGATTGTTAAATTAAGACTGTTGTTCCCTTCCACTAATCGAACTTAAATCACAATTACGGATGATTGGTTTAATTGGTATTAAATTAACCAACATGCTATCACATACTGCACACTGCTCAATAACATGAAAGCAATCATAAACATTATAATGAAGAACAACATATGAAAGCATGCAATCAAAGGATTAAACTAATTAGATCTCACGAGAATCGATGCCAGTATTTTCTTGATCATTACCCAAAAAGATGAATTTAGATAGAATACATAATCGAATTAATCTTCAAAAGCATAAAAGAAATGATGAAAATTTTCTGAATAGAATGATGAAAAACTCCCAAAAAGTGAATACAGTTTCCGCGTCTGTATCCGTGCGTTAATACTGTGCGTACGAATTAAAATCAGTCTATGGAAAAATTACTACAACCAAAAGATTAATAAGGAATAAACTACCCTACACTTAGATTAAGCTAGCCCTCAAGCATCTGCAAATGGAAAACATAAATGTAAATGTGAGACTCAAAAAATAAAAGCAGTCCAAAAATAAAAAACCATCACAGTTAGAATAAAAAATACAATCAACCATCATACCACAAACCATTCCCCTCTGCTAAAAAATAAAATCATTCTCACATTCTAATCGAAAATATGCAATAAATTCCAAGCTCACCAAGATCACTTAATATTTCTCAAAATCATAATCAGGCCAATCATACATATCATATTCAATACTCATCACAACAGGTTTATACCACTATCTCCACCGTATTAATTGAACCCTTGAGTACAAATCAATGAGGTATTTTCCAAGGTTGTATCGGAGGTAGGGTCAAAGAAGTAAGATAAAGAATATACGAGGCTAAAAATCCGAGAATTTGCTAGTAATTCATCATCATCCTCATACTCTTCTATGTGCATACTTCGAATAAAAATGCAACATTGGTAAGCAACGAAGTACAAACATCATTACCAAGAACTAAATCATGCCCATATTACTCTCCAAAATTTGCACCCCAATATACTACAGACCAGATTTTTTCCCTTGTTTTTTCAACATCTTTCCCTTTTATTTTCCTTTGAAATAGCATTTACAAAAATTTTTTGACCATACAAGAAAAACAATATCATTTCAAAACTACATATACACATCCCCAATTAATGTTAGTCCAAAACACTCTACGCTTCCAACATGTATTAGCCCAATATCTCAACCATATCTAACCCATTATAAAATTCTAATTAATCTCCCAAGAAATAATAAATTACTTACACATTCTCAGAGGGTTCAAAAAAAGGCTAAGGCTCTTGGCTAAACATTTAGTGACAGAAAATACCAAAGAAAGAGCTTTTTAGCATCAACATGGCAAAGTAGGGGCTCAATGTAAGGACATAAATTTATAGTAGAAGCTAAGTATGGCTCATTCCTAAATGTCTCTATCATTTTCATACTAAGTATAAAAAACAATCTCGAAATCATGGCAAAAACCAAGTAATGAATATCAAAATGTGATCACTCAATAAAGAGATAAAGAGCTACTTATGAATTTTTTTCATGTATGCCTTTTTTTGTTTTTGCTTTTTAAGGCTCAAATCCTCACAATATATCTACTTTTAAAGAAAAATGACGTATTGCACATTATCATCCAAGAACATATACAAGGAATCCATGATTTATAGCACAAAGGGAAACAATCATTCATTCTTACTACAGACCAAATTTTAATTCTAACCTTTCATATTTTCAGTTCAAGACTGTCTTTTTTACTCAAATGATGATTTTAAAAAAATTCTTTTTGTTTTTGAATTTTTCTGTTTTTTTCAATACTAAAAAACAAACTAATGATGTTACACCTCTACCCCACACTTAGACAACACAATATCCTCATTGTATAAGAAAGACATAACATATGCAAATGAATTAGAAAATATGATGTTATGCTATTACTCTGCAAATCTAAACCAATATAGACCAAGTCTTGGGGTCAACCGGTGAATCTTGGTCTATATTGGTTTAGATTTGGTTTGATTTATAAGCCCCCCCTTAACTTTTGGAGATTTTCTTAGAACCATGTAAGTCCAAACAAATCAAAATCAATTGGAGGAATAATAATATTTTTTTGAAATTTTATATTTTGATTTTTGAAGAGAATTAATGAAGAGAACGAGAATAAAAAAAATCTTGGGTTGCCTCCCAAGCAGCCCCCTTATTTATAGTCTTAGGTTAGACTCAGTTGGCTTGTTCGGATCAGCCACATGGAGGCAATGAAATTGTCACTCCCTCAACTTTGGAGAGTTCCATTCCCTCAAGATATATGACATGTAAGATCTTATTCTCTCCTAAGAATGTATATTTGAGATGCACAGGTAATTTCTTCAACTCTACCTCCGGTGCTTTCTCAATCGGAGGAAAAGTGCGTTCAGGGTTAGGTGGGATGACCATCCCAACTAAGGACGACAAAGATACATGTTGCACTCCTGATCTGGATCGAGTTGGTATGGGCACACTGACCAAAAGGATCCGAGAACTAATTTCTAAAAAAAATTATCCGGATCTGGGCGGTATGGGCATACAGACCAAAAGTTGTTGGGAGTTGATTTCAGAGTTTCTGATCCAGAAGTGAGCAGTATGGGCATACTGATCAAAAGTAGATGGGAGTTGATTTCCTTGGTGGAGTATAGTTTCATAATGCTTTCACGAATAGTCTCATCCATCTCAAACATCGCGTCCTTGTCCTCCCATCCATTGAAAAGTACATGTTCAAGCTTGTCATCCCTAGAATACTTTTCTACAAAATCATTAACCAACGGGTCAATCACATCAAGAGTAAACATAGACTCTGGATCATCTACATGTTTCATGACATAAAAAATATTGAAAGAAACTGTATCTCCATCAAATTCTAGGCCAAGTATTCCCTTATCAACATAAATCTTGGTTTTCATTTTCATCATAAACGGTCTTCCTAGAAAAATTAGGGGCTTATTAGCGGAGAATGAATCATTCATATCAACAATATAGAAATCCATGAGAAACATCATATCATTTACTTTCATAAGTACATCATCTATTATACCCTCAGGGTATGTGTTGGACCTGTCAGCCAATTAGATTATAACACGAGTTTCGTTCGATGGTCCTAATTGTAAGTCATTATACACAAATAGAGGTATGGAATTAATTGATGCACCTATATCTAACATGGCCTTTTGAACAGTTTTTATGCCAATCATGCATAGAGTAGAAAATATTCTCGGACCCTTACATTTTTGTGGCAATTTACATTGAATAATAGCAGAAACATTTTCCCCACCCTAAATCTTGCATCTTTCACATGTTTTTTTATTTGAACAATGTTCCTTAAGAAATTTTGCATACCTGGGAATCTTCTTAATAGCTTCAATCAAGGGAGAAAAAATTTCTACCCTTTTAACGATCTCCTTCTCATTCTCTTCCTTCTTGTTTCGAGCTAATTTGGAAGGGAAAGATGGAGAGACTTTTGAGTTAGAAATAGATGTCATGGGTTCAGTATTTACCTTTGAGGACTCATTTTTGCTCACTTTGTCTTCTTCATATCGGCTCTTCTCCCGGTCTGCTTCTTTAAGTTTAGGATCGACTAACTCTTTTCCCACTTCTTAAGGTTACTGCACATAAATTCACTCTAGGATTCGGTTCAGTTTGGGAGGGTAACTTTCCAAAGTGAACTTCAACTTAATTATTTCTATACCCATTTGTGTCACCTATTGCTCGATATTTCCTATAGCAGCCCTTTTCCTCTTGTTGAAAAGCATTCGTGTTTTTGGCTAAATTTTACCCAACTTCCCTACCTTGAGCAATACTCTTAAGAACATCATTCATGGAAATATTCTGATAATCTTGGGCGGGATGATTAACTCGACTGGCCTACAGCTATCTCCGAGCATACATTCATGGAGCTTTCTAACTCCAGCTGATGTTTGGGTGGTTCCTCCATCCTGGATGATATGTATTTGAATACGGATCATATCATCCTGGTCTTAGTGGGCCATCTTCTGATCCATAGCAAGCTTTTTCAGTTTGTGGAGCTTGAAGAGTGAAGGGAGCATCGGTGTAGTGTCCATTTTGTGAGTAAATTTTGCACTTAGCTCCTCGTGAAGTCTTCACAGCTATCTCCCGTACTAATGATGTGAGGGCATCTAACTTCTCATCCAAATGTGAAGTTCCGGCTGCCTTGACTGGTCTGGATCTATCATCCTCTTCATCATATTCATGAGTGACCATATCAAGGATGATCTCCTTTGATTCATCCACGGTTTTGTTTAACACATTTCCTCCACTAACTACATAAAAAATCTTCCAGTCAATTGAACACATAGCACCATAAAAATAATTAGTGATGAGTTGATATTCAGTAAAACCATGATTTAGACCCTTGCGACACAATTGATTAAACTTATCTCAATAACTCGCAAGATTCTCTCCCCTCTTTTGTTTAATACCACTTATTGCAGATCCCAAATTAGCTGCTCTAGACTAGGGACAAAACTTTTGTAAAATTTTTCCCTCCAAGTCTTCCTAAGTTCGAATTGAACCGGGTGGGAGTTCAAAAAACCATTCACGAGTATTTCCCTACAAGGTGTGTGCAAATTTGAGTAGTTTAATATGATCCTCTGAAAAACCTCGTGGTTGAAGAGTTGCACATACAAGGTCAAATTCATCAAGATGATTATGAGCACTCTCACCTGGCATATCACCAAAATTAGGTAACACTTGTATGAAACCTGGTTTAATCTCGGTGTTGCAGTTAATGTCAGGAAGGACAATGCACAGAGGAAGATTGTGTCTGCAATGTCCCATGTCTCTTATTCCCTGAACTGGTGGTTTTCCTCATGTCTCTGTTCGTTAGCCATGTGGAAATATTTCACGACTTTTCAGAATCATTTAAAAACTTTCCTGACTTACCTGGGATGCCCCTAGCTTTGGATCGATGCCCTTAGGGTTTTTGCCATTCTTAGGGTTCGGATCAAATCCCTGAGTAGGGTTTTTACCGCCCAATTGTCTCTTATGGCCGTTCGGATCTAAAACCTGATTAGGGTTTGGTTCGGCCACTTCCTTCTCAGTCGCATACTTTTTTTCCCTCATTTTTCATGCGTCTCTGAGCCTCAATAACCTCAACTGGTGACAATGGAACTAATGTATGCCTGGTTCTATCCTTAATCATAGTAATCTCATTAGTGTAACCATCATGCATAGATTTATGATCAAATTGCCAAGGTCTTTCTAGCAAGATATGACTAGCTTCCATAAGTATAACATTACCTAAGATAGCATCATGATATTTTCCGATCTTAAAGTTAATCATGCATTGCTTATTAAACTTAATCTCACCACTACCATTTAACCAAATAAGTTTATAAGGTGATGGATGAGCGGAAACAATATTAGCACATGAACCACCATCAATGATCAATAAACAATTCTTATCTTTCACAAGGAAATGAGTATGAAAAATATAAATACTTTCTACCTCAGTTTCAGCCACTTGAGAGTTTAAGGCTCTCAATGTCACGAAATTACCTTGTGTTTTCGGACCTTGCTCACCATGATCATCTATGATGATTTCTTCATCTATCTGTTCATTGCCAAATTCTTCAAGAGGAGGCATGTCAGCGTATTCATCTTCTCCTTCTCCTTCCTCAATGGTTGTTAACACTCTAGCATGGGGATAGTTACCGCGAACATGCACTCTTTATTTACAATGAAAACAAGTAGGAGTGTTAACTGAAACTGAATTTGATGGAGAGAGAGGAGATTTACCTGAATTTCTTGACAACTGTTGGCTAGAAACTTGAGGGGATGTTCTTCGATCAGTGGAACTGAAGGTCGGGTTGGAGTAGACTTAACCCGAACCTCGGCCTCCCATGGAGGTGCCCATTCCTCGGCCAAAACTAGAGTTTCTGGAGTCAAACCCTGAATGTTGACTTGGAAAACTGACTTGTTGCTTCCATGGCCATAAAGTACTCTCAACCATCCTCGCTTTCATGATTAAATCATCCATAGAGATGTGGAATTGAAGTCTGACTAGCGTTTGAAGGTTCTTCCGTAGTCCTTTAATGAATCGATTTTTAATGAAAGTGTCGTCCTCTCTCATTCCAACTCTTCTCATGGTCAACTCGAGATCTTGCCAGTACTCATCAACAGTGCAAGATCCTTACTTCATGTTGGCTAACTAAGAGTGTTGCTCCATCAGATAAGTAGGTGGAACATGATAAGTACGAAGCTCGTTCTTCAATCTCTCCTAGGTGGAGATAGGTTTCTTCCCATCAAACTGTCTCTTTTGCTTCACATTCTTCCACCACTTGGCCGCATAATGTGTGAAGGAATATTGCGTCACTTTTACTTTCTCCTTCTCGAGATAGTTGTTGTCAAATAGATTCTCAATTTTTCGCTCCCAATCTAGGTGCTTCATCAGATTGTGTCGACCGCCAAACCGAAGGATCTCATATTTCAAACCCTTGATTTCTCTTGCCGAAACCGAACTAGGCCTTTAAATTTTTGATCAAGACGTGGAATGTCTTCATTCATACCAACTGATATGAATCTCTTTGCCAAAACTCTGGATCCGAACTATCGTATGATCTCCTTCGGGAAGAATGATGTTTTCCATGGCGATGCCTTCTTGAAGATCCTCATTTTGATCACCGTTATGATTGATTTGAATCGTCATCGGAACTACCATAACCCTCAAAATCTGTACACATGACCTTGAGGATCTCCTCCCTTAGCCGTGGATTGAGGAGTAGGAGGTGCCATGGTGTCAATTTTTCTCTACAATCTTATCTCAATCATCATGGCGTTCATCGTAGCAACAAATCGATCAGGATCAAGAGGTTCATTTGGTTTGAACTTGTGGCATTCCCAACTATCTTACCCCTCATGTCTTGCTTGCTCAGCACGTCTACTGTTGGACGTGTTAGTCAGAGGTAAATTCTTGGGATCTCTCACAAAATGTGGGACGAAATGGTTTTCGTCCCACATTTTTGCTAAACTGCTAAGAAAATAAATGGTTAGTAATAAAAATCGCCCTTTCCATTTGTTTGGTAAGGTCACTCACCAAGTGTATAACACTCACAACTCACAAGGTGAAGGCTAATATGAGGGTAATTCGAGCAAATAATCGCAATTCAAAGCAATTTCAGGAGTAAAGTACTGCAGAACTTATTTCGAAATTTAAAATATAGAAACTCAAAATAAGGCTCTACAATCAAGAATTCCAAATTCTACAAAGAATAAGGAACAAAAATTAATTTGAATGGCATGAATCGGAGTTGTAACGAAGAAGTTATGATCAAAATAAGAATGCTTAATATACCTCCCTCCGTCCCATAATGATCTTCCAAATTTGACTTTTAGGGTCAAACTGAGCCAACTTCGACTATTAAATTCTCTTAATATATATGTAAGATTATTATTATGTAATATTGTTTTAGCTTCATCATATCATATATTTTTTAACTAATATATTTTCAGAATTATTTTACATTCACAAAAAAATATATTAGTAGTTAAAAATTGATACAGTTGACTGTAAAAGTCAAATTAGGAAGTTCATTGTGGGATAGAAGGAGTAGGCATCAAGAAAATTTTGAGAATTAAACAAATTTTTCCGAAACAAAAAAGGATTAAGAATTTAACTCCAAATTCTTCTTGAATTCGAAAATACCTGAATTCTTGCTGCCCAAGGTGTGATTTTCTTATCCAACCCATGCCCTATACATTGCATTCATGAATGGTGTTAATTTGGTAAAAAATTATCGGCTCTTCCTAATAATATTTTTGTGTGTTTGTTATACCTTTGCGTGTTTTGCACATATGCAAAGTTCGTGTCCATGTATACTTAACGATATCAAAATTGTGGAAATTTATGCATTAAATGTTTGTCCATCAATGTAAATTCAAACCTACCAACTTTTTAGAATAGAAGGTGGATGTAATTCAAACAAATAATAAGGATCCAAAATGATGCCATTTTGATTGGGCAATTCACGTCAAAACACGGTCAAAACGATAAAACTTATTTGGTGGGAAGAGAATGAAATGTCCAGGTCATAAAAAATCAAGTTGAACAATTCTTATTGTAAATTTTTTTGAGATTAATGCATTTAACTTAGTCATAAAAGGGAGAAAATATTTTCCTCGGCCATCACTCTATTTATAGGGGATAATTTTGGCCACTTCAAAACCCAAACACAATTGGAATATGAATCAACTTATGTCAGATTTAAGAAGCTAAAACCATATCTAACTAGAACTTGTACAATTAACCCTAATTCGGCCGTGACTTAGTAGACTTAGACTAGAAAAATGTTTCTTTATCTAATTTTACCAAATCTAATTCTAATCAGAATGAAAGACTATATTTTTGAAAACCCTTAATGGACTGGGTTCGAAAATATTAACTCCTCAAAATCTCACATAGCCGAGTTATTGGACTGAAATAAAATAATGTTACAATGATCACACTACCTCCTTAAAAATCCATTGGGAAAAAGAGTATAGTGTTCTTAACGATGTCTTCAATTAACCGCCAAGCTTGAATAATTAATTCAAGCCCTAGCCGACTTCTTCTTGATTTCTTCATCATGAAGTTGATCCATCAAAGCATTTAATGCCGCATCCCTAAGCTTCATTCTTGACCTTATCATTGGTTCAACCATGTCACTTAGAGGATCCCGAACATAACCCTTGAATGTTTGATCAAGACGTGGAATGTCTTCATTTATGGTGGCAGTCGTCTCATGATCTCTTTTATGCTTGATTCTTCTAGATTGTAACTGCTGCAATTTCCCAAAGAAATCAGTTAGCTGAGCTAACTATATGGGTTGTAAGCTTCCATAACAGCCAAATAGTTTACTAAAATACCTCTCCTGTCATGACATATATGAGGCCTAACTGGATCAAAAGGTTCCAAAACATTATCTTTTTCTTTTATTTCCATGTTTGGCCCATATTTCATGGCTTACTTTAAGAAAGTGATCAAAAATCCCAATAGGTATTGGTCATAGAAAAGCCATCCTGGATTAAAAATGGACAGTAGTGTTTTATGATCCAAGGGCTAAATGGTAATTTAGCTTAATTACTGATCAGTGACATCAGTTGTATTCATACCATGCCAGAAGGGTGAACTCGGCTTTTGCAACTGATTTCCTAGCTGTTATTTTCTTCCTTATTTTCGGTTAGGTGGAAGATTAGTATATATAGATAATGAGTTAGTTAAAATAAGTTATCCTCATTGTTGATCACATTTTTTGAGCTGAAGAACAAACTCTCTTCTCATCTAATATTTCTTCTTTCTCATCTATGGAAGCTGAGCAGGTTGTTCATTGATTTCAATCAACAAAGATTTTCTTTCTTTTCAATTCCTTGTTCAATTAAGTTTTGATCCCCGGGATTATGACAAGTGGTATCAAAGCACGGTAATCCTTGGATTCATGGAGGAAAATACTCGAACCAAAATTCTGAAACTCACTGGCAAGAGCTTGATGCAAGAGTGGGGGAAATATTGCTGGAGCTGAAGAATTAGAACCAGGAGCTGAGGAAGCAAATGAAAATCACCAACACAAGGATCTTTAAGGATATTTCAGAACGAAAATCTCAAGCAACGGCAAGAGATGAGATCGTAGTTGGAGAAACTGATCGAAGCTGTGCAGAATGGAGGTGACAGCTCTAAAGGCAAGGAAAAGGCAAAGAGCTCTAACAGTTCTCAACATCATATGAGACCTGGGGGCTCTGTCCATAGTGAGGTTAGAATTGATCATAACTCTCCTAGAAATAGTCCTATACTACTTAATCCTAAGATTGTTTGCGTTTTGGAGGATAGGAAGGATAAATTGGATAGGAATGGGTTGAGTTTACTGCTTTTACTGGTGAAAAACCTAAGGAATGACTTAGAAAATGCATGAAATCGTTCAACTATTATGAAATTCTTGAGTCACAAACATTAAATGTTGTAGAACTCCATTTAGATGATAGCGCTGAGATTTGATTTCAAGGGGAAATAATGGTGAAACATGATATGACATGGACTAAATTTAGTGATTCGTTACTGAGGAGATTTATTGAGGTTGGGGGAAGAGATGAAATATAAGAGTTTAATAAGTTCTTTCAAAGAGGAACGGTGGAACAATATCAGGAAGCTTTTGAGGAATTGAAATCCTTAGTTGAGTTAATTGCTTTTACTGGTGAAAAACCTATGGAATGGCTTAGAAAATGCATGAAGTTATTCAACTATTATGAAATTCCTAAGTCACAAAGATTAAATGTTGTAGAACTCTATTTAGAGGACAAAGCTGAAATTTGGTTTTGAGGGGGGAAAGAATGGTGAAACCTGATATGACATGGACTGAATTTAGTGATGCTTTATTGAGGAGATTTATTGAGGTTGGGGTAAGAGATGAAATAGAAGATTTTAATAAGTTCTTTCAAAGAAGAGCGGTGAAGCAATATCTGGAAGTTTTTGAGGAACTGAAATCCTTAGTTCTGTGTTTTAATTCTAGGCTATCTGAAGGATATTTTACATCCAGTTTTATCAGTGGGCTTAAGGATGAACTCAAGCCTATGGTGAAAATTTTTAAGCCTATAACCTTACATGAAACTATGGAAATAGAAAAATTGCAATAACTTAATCTGGATTTAATGCATAAAAGGAATAGGAATTGGAGTGCCAATTTGTTAGGACCTATGTCTGCTAGGAATTTAGGATTTTCTTATGCACTTGGGGAAAATAGCACTAGAAATACACAATCTACTGATGGGAATAGAGCTATGCCTGAACCTAAGAGGATGCAAGGAGAAACTTACAAAAGAATCTCACCCTAGGAAGTTGAATTCATAAGAGAAAAATCATTTGTGCTATAAGTGTGAGGAGAAATATGGACCTAGCCATATTTGTAAATTCAGGCAGGTTCACTGTATTAACTCTCAGGAAAGTGATGATGGTGATGTGTATCTGATAAAAGGTAGTGATTCGAAACTGAATGTGTCGGTTGAACCAGAAGAGATTGTGCTAAATGTGATAGGAAGAGATGATAAAAGTGAAACTATTAACCTGATTGGATATATTGATGGCTATAGAATCTCTATGTTACTGGACAATGGAAGTACTGACAGCTTCATTGATCCAATATTGGTGGATAAACTTAGGCTGAGAGAGGTATTCATCAGACCTTTTATGGTGACTATAGCATATTGGAGTAGAATTGGAGGAAATACACTATGTCCTAAGGTTCTGTGGAGGGTTTAGTAAAACCTTTTTGATTTTGATCTGAAAGTGTTGGATATTGGAGGTTTTGGGAATATATTAAGAGTAGATTGGATGAGACATTTTATTCCAATTACTTTTGATTTTAACTCTCATGACATTGTTATATCTAAACTAGGAATCAAGTGGGTTTTGCAAGGTAATTTTGATGATTGGCTGAAGGAAAAACTCATAGAGTCAAAGAAGTTGAGGATACTCAGAGTGATAATTACAAGAGAAGAAGGGTTAAGATGATGGAATTAGAGGAAACTGAAGGGGATAATGGAGCTAGTTGCAGAAACACTAAACTGAAACAGTCAGTGAATTCTGGCAATAGTCAGTTAGAAAGCATAGTTGTTCCACAGGAGTTAAAGGAAGTTTTGAACCTTTCAAAATCAACCCTTATAGATATGCACATGCACATAAATATGAAATAGAGAGGCAAGTTTAAAAAATGCTGGAGCAAGAAGTAATTCAGCCCAGTACCAGTCCATTTTCTTTACCTGTGCTTTTAGTATAAAAAAAATGGCACTTGGAGGCTTTGTATTGATTACCGAAGACTTAATGATTTGACGGTTAGAGATAAATTTCCTATTCATGTTATTGATGAGCTATTAGATGAACTTCATGGTGCTAGATACTTTACTAAACTTGATTTGAGAGCTAGATATTATCATATAAGAGTCAATGACAATGACATTTCTAAGACTTCATTTCAGACTCACTGGGAGGTCGTCGTCGTACCTCTCAAAGATGTAATTTTAAGCCATTTTTACGTACTAACTACAACTAAGTAGCTAGTGGTAAGTCGGGGTCGTCCACAGAGAAGAGAGATATTTCCAAGCGTCTAAGCATGCAATGGTGAATATAGGCCTAGATATATATATATATATA
>JAULKM010009954.1:0-48117 GCA_032355605.1 Rubia tinctorum
TAGAACTTCTTGTGGGTAAATGATGTTAATCTTGCTAGATGAGTATGTTAATGTTGTTTGTTATCATATTTGTCCTATGGTAGCAATGAAATATTGAACATTGAATCTTGAATCTTGTTTGTTCTAGGTTTATTTTAGTCTAATAAATGGTTTGTTTGGTTAAATGGCTAGAAATTTGGTTTAATGGTTGTAGTTGTCACCAAATTTCTGGTTCTTAGTATATAATGCCATTGATGAAATACTTTTAGCCGTTGTTTTTCTAAAATTCTTCTCAATGAGGTTTGCAAATGGTCGTTGAACATCTTTGCAAATTACTAACTAAGAATAATTAATGTTGATCTTCAAATGGAAGTGATAACATTTCCCATATGCAATTAATGTGAATGAATGAGTGAATGAGTCTAGGATCTATAAGTGGTTTGAAAGTTAGAATCAATTTCCCCAAGGCTTTGTTAATTGTGATTTTACCATCTTTTTAGTAGATTGTTGCATGATAGCGTAATTTGTTTACTTTGATAGTTGTGTTGTCTTTCAATTCATAATTTAGAAAACCAACCATAAACCCCCCTTTTTACATGCTTTCTTTTATATATATGTATATATATGGTCTAGTATTTACCCTTATATGTGTAAACTCTTAGGAAAATCCATCTTCTTCGTGGATGACCCCGACTTTCCATTATCCAATTAGTTGTAGTTAAGAAGCAATTAGGGCTTATAAATTGTATTTTTGAGATGTACGACGACGACCTCCCACTTAACATTGGAGCCGTCTGTAGCACTATTGGAATGCAGGCCCTTAGTCCTGGTACATTTCCCGGGGGGCAACCATACCGGTGATGAAAATATGTAAGGCACCGGTATTTTGATCAAAAAGTACAAAACCGTTGTTGTTGTAGATTATCAGCACTGCTATTTTTTAACCGATGTCCAAAACCGGTGTTATATATATGAATTAGTATCGGTGCAGACGAACAACGTGCAGGAGACCAGTGTTAGGATTGGTTTCATGTCCATTACAGTGTCTTTGGAGCCGAAAAAATGAGAAAATAATAGCATCGGTATAAATCATCTTGCCGGTGCCTTTGTATATGTTTAGCACCGGTTTCTACATAACCGGTGCTTGAAAATAGGGGCCCATATTGGTTAAGGCTGAAAAGTTTGGTATGTTCAACACCGGTTTTGTATAAAGGATTCAACCGGTGCTAAATTTCATTGAATAGTCATTTTTGTGGGTAATTTTTTTGGGGAAGAATTCTAGCACCGTTATGTATCCAATATATCCGTGTTGGAAAAACATTTAATGCTTACCTACTACTATTCATTGGCGGGTAAAACGTGGGATTTAGGGGAGAGAAGGTCATTAATGATGTTTTGGGAGAGTTTTGACATTAAAATGCTCCAATGAAGATCCACAAAGGTTAGATTTTAAATTGTTTGTCATTTTATTAATGATGTAATATGTTTAAAATGGTTTGTATGCAAATATTTGGTGTGTTTGATCATGATTTTGTGTGTTTCATCATGTTCATGATTCTTGCATTCATGGAAGAAATGTGATTCTTTTTTACATTTCTTGATGTCTTGAATACCTTGTATATGAATGTAAATTTTTTGTGTAAGTTTTGAATATCGTGGTCCGAGTTTTATGTAAGGTTTTGCCAAATTGATTTTGAATGTGTAGAATCTTGCGTGGACATTGTCATTGTGTTAAACTTTAATTATCCTACCTTTGTTAATTAGTAGAGATAGAACATGCAATAGAGAGGCGTAAGCATATGTATTGCAACGTTAGTTGGTTGAGCAAATAATATGTTTCTTTTGTGGAGGATTTTTTAGAGCACGCCTTCGGATGTGAGGAGAGAGTGTTATGTCCATGTCGTGATTGCAAGAATCGTAATCGTGTTGGTGATAGAGACATCATGAAAACTTTTCAGTTGGGCTGAAAAAATTTCAGTCCAAACTCAATATTACTGGCACCGATTTTGTTCTTATGTGCACCAGTAGTCAAAACCAGTGCTTAAAGTGTTACCCATGTCGGGATTAAGCAGCTTTAAACAGCTGCTTTATTCTAATTTTAGCACCGGTTGTGGTGCCGGTGTTGTGTACTTAGAAAATGTTTTATAAGTTTGCTCTTGGGTCGTTAAAAATTTTTAAAACAGCATCCAGCAGCTGCTTTCTGACATATCAGCACCAGTTTTTGGACAAAAGGGCACCGATTCAAGTATCGGTGCTCTATACTTAGACAGGTTTCCTTACTTTGATCTCTGGATTAAAAAAAATCAACGCAACTTCAAGCAGATGCGTCTCCGGAAATGGGCAATGGTTCAAATTATTCAACACTGGTTTTTCGTGTTTCATACCGGTGCTGAACTTGCTAATATAAAAGGCGATCGATTATCGTCATCACATAATTGTCACTTTCTTCATCAACCCCATGATTCCGAATGGTTTCCCCACGTTCTACACCATTAAACCCCCAAGTTCTCCACCATTGACTCCCCATTCAACATCCATTACCCACTTCCTCACTCCCATGGTTTATAAAAAGGTCATCAAATCCCTGCTTCTATATTTTTGATCCGGAATTTTCCACTTAATGGCGGTGAACTCTCTGGATTATTCCACTAGACAGCCGAATTTTACCGAGAAAGGTTAAAGGTACTTCTACAATCGTTGATTTTAAGTTTCATACAAACCCTAGTCGTTCAATTTGTAGGAATCTCTAGGTGTTTGATGAAATGTGTGAATGAATTTTTTTTGCATATTAAGTTGCTTAGGGTTGTTGGAGTTGTGATGTTTGTTTATCCTTTTTTATCGTGTGATGTTAGAGTTTCATGTTCATTTTTTCATGTTGGAGGGTGATGGTCATTGTGTGATAATGAAATGTGATATTGAAGGTTTTGTTTAATGTGAAGTTCATTTCTTGTTGATGTAGTGTTATTGGATTGTTGGAGTGTGTTGGACTTGTGATGTTAGAATTAATATTGGAATGTTGTGATGTTTTGATGTTGCCATTTGACGATGACATCTCCAAAGTAGGCGGGCCATATAGGAAGCAATTCGACAAGTTCAAGATTGGCACTTGGTACTGGGAACGAGGGACTACTACATGCCAGTCGGTCATGTTAGCCAAGGAAAGGGCCCGGTCGCCTTCGAGGAAGTAGAGGGCCAGCTAGTATGTGTCAAAAAAAATGGAGTGCATGGACTGCATATTGCTCTTATGCATTTCAGAAACGGGTCCAATTTGGTATATGGATACACTGGTCGGACGTCCCGAAGGATGTGAAGGAAGAAGCGTGGAGAGATATTAAGGTACAAAGAATTTTTCATAACATATAATTTATCATTGAATAATATTTAATTAATATTATCCTTTGTAACCATATTCCTAACCTGCTTTAGTTTATCACCACCATTGCAGTCAAGTTTCAAATTCGAAGATAAATTGACTGAAGCGCAATGGAGCTAGTTGAAGAAGACTTGGACCAACAAAGCAGACGACGCACATCGCAATTGGAAATCCAAGGTAGCGAACAAGTACATCTGGTATCTACCTGAAGGAAATTTTCCAAAATACAAGCCGTGGGAAAAGTACTGGTGGATGGACGAGGAAAAGTGGAAGAAGTTCGAGGAGCACAAAAAATGGAGGAAATGAGAATAAGTTAACTTTTAAAATTACATGATGACTAATATTTAAATACGGTTTTAAAAATTTCATTGTGTTAGTAACCTTTTGTTTTGGCACTTTTCTAGAAAAAAAAGAAAGACAAATAGTGACCATTCCAAGGAAAAGAAGTACACACACCACACCAGATCGAAGGGGAACCGGGCTACAATGGAAAAATTGATAGTGGAAATGAAGGAAAATGAGAGGAAGAGGCTTAGAGAATAGGGATACACAGAAGAAGAGATTGAGGTAGAAATAAGTACGAAGAATTTCAAGCCTGACAGATCCTTGGACTATTTGGAGTTGAACAAGACAAATGATAAGGAATATGCAACCGATGAAGTCAAGGATATAGCGGACACTATTGTAAGTATCCAAATTATTTAAATGTTCATATTAAACTAGATTAATATTCATAAATAGTAACAGAATAATTTACACCTCAGTTGAGGATGAACGAAGAAAAGAAGAAGAGAACCCAAGAGTTGGGTCCGGGTGAGGATATCTTGATCAGAGTCACCAGGAAGAAGGATCACCCTGGTTGGTACAGAGGCACCAAAACCCGACTTCCAGCTTTGATTTCTATCTAGACATAACAGAAAGGAAGTGCACCAGTAGCTCCTCATCCCAGAAGAAGGAAGACAAGAAACCTACTGCTCAACAACTGGTGGTAAAGGCGATGGTGTCATACCTCGAGCAGTTGGCTAAGGGCATAACCTCAGTTGGGGGAATAAATATACCTGAAGGCCTAGCAGTCCACTGGTCTCAGCGGTTTGAGCCCAGATCCCCCTTGCGACGGAGAAGGGGATGAAGAGGTAAATATGCATTATAGCTCAATTATCGACACTGTTTGGATTTTCCTTCAATTTATCAAATCATTAACTGTTTTAGACTAACTCATTGTCACCATTCGTAACAGGATGCTGAGTTGGTGACCTTGTACATTAAGGACTTAATGGAGTGAGGCAGTGGATGACTCAAGCGTGGCTTCAAAAATCAAGGCGTGCCAAGAAGGCAAGAGGGACATTGGCTCTCATCCACGTGTGCGAGTCTGTATACCATCCAAGGGTTGTGCTGCCATCTGCAGACCATAATTTTAGCAACATGGGAGACGCTCTAGGAAGTTTGGTGGATTGGCCGATGTGTTGGTCTAATTCAGAGATGATACGAAGGCTGAGGACATTGAAGATAGCAAACGCCACCCTAATGATTTGTTTTTATCAATTGCAGCGACGATGTGGTAATGAAATCAACCAAAATCTACAAATTTTACATGTCCAATTTTCAATTAGTAATCGCTAAAATTAAATTACTTTTCTTTGCAGCTGGAAACCCCTAAGCATTCTGGCTCGACCAACTCCTATTATCCCTCGAAGGGAGAATTTAGGAATGATAAGCTTATTAAATTGGTACTTCTCGATAAATCCATAATTTCTACTATATTTCATTATTTATTGAATTCTCTAATTTCATTGCCATTAAATATTTTCAGATTGTCAACAAGCACTAGTTCGCAGTATATCCCAACATGGCGAATTAAATCAAATATTGCAATGACCTTGCGAAGGAAATGTATGAGTTTGGGAATGTGGTTTTATTTCCAGACTATCGCCCACCGACATTCGGCAAGAAACGTAGTGCTGCACTATTTATCGATTACTTGGTGGAGTTCGAGAACAAGCTTGGAAACTTCAAAGGCATGGCTTGGCTTGGCTATCAAACTCGATGATCGATGTTTGGATGGGGTAAGGTTTACTTTTTCACCTTAATTCATTTTATTAATAAATAATTTTTTGCATTATATTAACTAATCCTATTCTTCAAGGCAACTCTGGGACCAAGTCTTCACAACCAACAATGGCCGCATCCAGTTTTTCCCGTGCTGTATGGGAGGCTATGCCACAGAAATCAAGGATGCAAAAGTGGAGGGTCGGGCTAAAGCCATTCTGGAAACCATGCTCGATACTGATGCCGTGATTTATGTGGTCTCATCATTAAAATGTAAGTGACACTTTACACTTTCAATCAATTACACTAAATTGTACTCCCCTAATTAATTCACTCATGTGCTAATTTATTTTCAACGCAGCAATCATTGGAACTTGATTCTCATCCGTCCTAGTACTGAAGAAGTTTTCACACTTGACTCGCTCACTGGAGGAATCAAACCTAAAAACATAAGTGAAAACAAAATCATTGCCAGGTATATTCATTCCTCTCTTCGTATTTATTTTAGATTCTCACAATCTGATTTTCCTAACCATTACAAGTTAATTATAATTCAGAATTGCATGCGAGTATCAAAGGCAAAACATGAAAATGGAGCCGCCTCTGAATTACACATGGAAAATCACAAACATTGATGTAAGTCATTCACTTCAACATTCCATTTGTTTCCTAATTTATTTAGTACAATTATGTTTAACTCAATTTTTTAATGTGAAGTACTGAACTCAATTGAGTGGTTAGGAATATGGATACTACGTCCTCCTCTTCATGGAAGAGCGGGCGCTGAAGACTACCTCTACAGATATCCTCGAGGTTGGTCGACATGTTACAAATTACACATTTCTAATTATTATTTAATTTTCACGAAGTTAATCATCGTCATGTTTTGAACTCAAAAAGTATTTCCCTTAAATCAAGATGCATACAATGCCAAGGAGATAGTAGCTGTAGCCGATAGATGGTGCCAGTCTGTCAGATCCAAAGTTTGCAAGACTTCCATGGATACTGATTATAAGGAAGTGTAGAAAATTGATGCCAAAAATGTTTACGGTTTATCCTATTTATTACATACCGGTGCTAAAAGAAAATGATACTACTAAATCTCAGCACCGATTCTAAAAAACAAACAACACCGGTAACTCAAACTGGTGCTAGTATTAATTTTCAAGCAGCGGTTTCTTTCCGCTGGTTCTGATTGTATGGGAAAAGAACAACCACATTGTAATGGCACCGATATTGAAAACTGGTTATATATATCATTAGTTAGCACCTCTACATTATCATTGGCACCGGTATTGGGAATCAATGCATTATATCGAAATGAGCACCACTACTTTTTAGAGTACCAGTAGTATTCACCGATGCTGTGTTTCTTCAATCAGCACTATTTTTTATACCGGTGCCAGAGCAACTACATTTTAGCACAACCCTACTTAGGCACTGGTCGGCTGGGGTCTAAAATACCGATGCCATAGGGGGTGCCTTTAGTAATGTGGGGATCGCTTCGATCATAGCACCCACGCAGCTCGAAAAAGCATCATGGAAGGACAAATGGCTGTCAGGGACGCACAAAACAACGTCATGGTGGAAGATGTTACACATTCAGAGGAAGAGCACACTCTTATGGTGATGGGACAAAGGAACCGGCTTCGGAAGTTGATAACTCAGAAATCTTGAAGACCATTATTGCCTAGCAGCGAGAGATGATGAGGAAGTTGAAAGAGATGGAGGATAAAGAGAGGGCCAGGGGAGCAGAGAGTCTAGGCAGGCTATGGTCGGTCATAAAATCGGTGAAACTCTTTTAGGAACTAGCAGATAAGGAAGCCAGCTCACAGAGGAAATAAAGGGAGGAGGAAGGAAGTCACAGCATGTCGAGAAGCAAGAAAACTGTGGTGATGTTCTAAAAAAAGCCCATGATGGAGAGAGCAAAACACTTCCGTACCAGGGGTGAAGACGATTGGGACTAGGCGTATTACTTCCTACATCAAAGAAGGATGGAGAAGGACTGGAGGAAGCCAGAGAGAGAAAAAGCAACACTCGGAGAGAGGGGAAGGGGCACCCCATTAACAAGGAGGATATAGCTATACACTGTGGACCCCATGTTGAAAATAACCCCCAACCTAGGGCATTACAACTGCGAGACTAACCCAGAAGACCACCTGCGTACCTTCACGTACCTGGTCCTACGGACTATATGGTGCAAAGTATTCACAACCACTCTCACGGTAGCGATGGTGTGGTTCAAAAACCTAGAAAATGAGACCATTGACAGCTTCAGCCAGCTTGAACAGAGGTTCCATGTACACTTCATGCAAAGGAGGAAATTTCAGAAAAACCTGGTCGGAGCTGTTGGCTGTTAGACAACAATCGGGGAAGACTCTGTTGGAATACTGGGAAAGATTCAACGACGAGGCCAACCAGATAAAGGAAAGAAGCAATCAGTTCCTGCTTGACAATTTTGTAAATGGCTTAAGATACGAGCTGCTACTGAGAGACTGCACCCTCAACCCGCCAACAATGATTGATGAGTTGATGAGAAGGGTGGGAAACTTTAGCAGGTAGATCAGGCCAACAAGATAAGGAAAGAGGTACAGGGATCGGGAGGCGCAAAACCGGTAAGAACGAGCCCAACGAGGAGAGGGCCAGAAAGAAATTAGAATAGGCCCTACGTCCCAGCACGCTGAACCTCGATAAGAAGTTCACACCGTTCATAAAGACTCCAAAAGAGATTTTTTCCCCAATGGCGGCGAATAATATACTGGAGCCCGCAAGGAATCTGAAAACAGGTTATTACAAAAAAGACTAGTCGCTATTTTGTGACTACGATGAAGACCACAGCCATGACACAAAAACCTCTTCGCACTTGAAATAGACCATCAAGAACTGTGTCAAGAGCGGAAAGTTGGCCCACTTCGCGAAAGACTCAAGGGCGTTCAAAAAAATAGCCAGGGAAGAAACAAAATAAGGGTCCCGTAAGAGGCATATAGAAGAAACACCTTCGGATGATAGCCTAGCGTTACCTATCACTGAAATATACGTGACCATCGGAAGGAGTGCTGGAGGAAGGACAGAGTCTCAGATGAAAGACCGATGCAGACGTAAGCCCGAGATGACACCCGCAGACAGGCATTTGGGGTTAACAAGGGGATATAATTCACATCGGACGATCCAATACCAGAAAGACTGGCAAGCAAAGATATAGTGGTGATCACGATGAGAGTGATAGATTAGATAATTCATCACACTTACGTTGACGGAGGCAGTTTGGTGGAGAGTATGTATTGGCACTGCTTCGAGAAGTTGGACAAAAACACAAAGAAAAATCTTGAGCTGACAGACTGGTGTGAACTTCAGAGACAGAATATTTTGGCCGAAAGGAATCATACTTCTACCAGTGACGGAAGGGAAAGGAGATAGAAGCAATATGGTGGACATGGAATTCATCGTAGTGAAGGCAAACAGATCGTATAACGTAATTCTGAGTAGGCCATCGCTAGCACTATTAAAGGGTATTGTGTCCACTCTACACCTGCCGCTAAAGTTCCCAACCCGATAAGGAATAGCGATGGTGAGAGGAGACAAACAGAAAGCAAGAAAATCTCATTGAATAGCGCCGAGCAAGAGAAAGAGAGAAAGTTCGAAGCATGTGTGCAAGGATCAGGACAAGAAGGTGAGAGATGTCTGGCTGGTAGGAAGTGGTGGGAACCCCATGAAACTGGGGCTCAAGGTCAAAACTGTAGAAATAGGTGAGGGCCAGTCAATACAGATCAGTGAGAACCTTCCCCCTGATGTCCAAAGCGAGCTGATAAAGACCTTGAAGGAGAATGTCTGGGCCTTTACCTGGAAGCCAGAACAAATGGCGGGCATGGAAAGAGAAATAGGGTGTCATGAACTCAAAGTAGAACAAAAATGCAGGCCCGTGAAAGAGAAGAGAAGGATGTTGTGTAGAGAAAGGAATGAGGCAGTTAACAAAGAAGTGGAGCAACTGGTCGCGACTGAGATTCTGAGAGAGGTCTGGATTGGTTGGCGAACCCCGTGTTAGTGAGGAAAGCGAAAAGAAGCTAGAGGATGTTTGTTGATTACACAGACCTAAACAAGGCCTACTCGAAGCATTGCTACCCGCTTCCAGTCATCGACCAGAAGGTAGATACCCTTACTAATTTTCCGATCAAATGTTTCCTGGTTGTATACAAGGGATATCACCAAATCCCTATATTGGAGAGCGATGTATAGAAAACTACATTTATCATAGAAAAATGAGCGTTCAGATATTTCATGATGCCATTCATCCTGAGGAACACTGGCGGGACCTATCAGAGAGTTGTTGACAAGATCTTCTGGGAGAAGATAGGGAAAAACCTAGAGGTGTAAGTGGACGCCAAGGTAATAAAAAAGTACCCAATAGGAGGCCTTCATGAGGGACGTGAAACAAACCCTGAAACGGTTCAAGGAGACAGTCATGAAGGTAAATCAAGCTAAATACCATTTTGACGTATGCGCAGTAAATTTTTGGGGCGCATGGTGTCGAATGAGGGTCTGCAGGCAAACCCAAAGAAGGTTTTTAATGCCAAAACTTGTAATATTCTTAGCAATGATCCACACCAGTCTAATTTGCACTTTAACCTACAAGGCAGGCAGACTGAGGTTAGGTAGGCAGTCCCAGAACTGTGCCTGCTCCAACACTCTGGTTAGTCATTGTTGCCACGTAGAAGTGTCTCAAGGTGAATAGTGATCCGATAGATAAATCTTACCCTGTTTCACACCCTTCTCCTCGTTATATATTCTTTTGTGGCTGATGGGACTAGAGCTGTCCCATCAAGCTCACTTAACTCTCTTCCTGTATGCTTTCGCACGCCCTGGGCCAAAGCCATTTTCATTCATTCTTCTTGATATTGGGCCGTCAGACCCATGCGTTATCAAGTCCACCAGCCTATGGCCAGGTTGGTTGAGTCGACTCAGGGCCATTGGCTGAGTTTGAGCCTGAATCCTTCTAGTCCTCCATGCCTGAGCTTCGTAGGGAGCAAGTAGTGTCCCTGGGACCTGCTTCCTAGCAGTTCCTCTTTTCTTTGGGGATTTTTACGATCTTTTTGGGGTTTCAAAATTCGTCCATTAGCATAAGATTATTTTTCATTAATGCATTATTCGACGGTTATGTTACCTATCTGAATGTCTTCCACGTGTCTCCTTCTAACAAATTCTGCATGCAGGCTGCATAATTTTTTCCTTTTCACTATGCGGTTATCATTATTCTTTTGTCATATTTCCCCTTGAGAAATTAATTATCCCTAGCCATCTTTTCACTTTCCTTTCTTTTCCTACCTATTCGTATTCTTCGTCATTTTCTTTCTTCGCCTTTTCCTTATGCTTTCATTTGTTCTCCCAAACAATCTCATCATGATTTTGGTTTCCCGGTGGGCTCTAATTCCTCTCCAGGTACCCTCTATGATTTTTCTATCTTCCTTTCTCCTCTCATTTTACTTATTTATCTACCATGGTTTCTACTGTTGGCTCTTCGAAAGTGGATCCGTACTGTGAGACAACTAATCCTGAGTTTAGGGAAGCTCTTAGTGTTATCGAGACCGCCTTTAACGTCGAAGAAGTCCTTTTCCATGACATCCGGAACCACATTTTGTTACCCCGTAGTAGCCAGACAATGTAAACGCGCCTGCATGCCTAATCGCTATCTAACTCGAGACCCTCGAGCACTGCTGCTTTCGATTCCCCATTTCCTTTTTTCTAGGTTGTTCTGGCCTTCTATGAGTTGGGATTGACTAATCTCCCCCATAATTCTGTTAATTTCCTTATAGGCTTGGAAGTACTGTTTCGTCTCCTGCACATTGAGCCCTCTGTTTTGCATTTTTAGATACTCGGCCCGGATTATCCTGACTAGAATTTTCTGAAGTTTAGGCACGATGCAGTCAAACTTCTAACCGACCTCCCCAATTATGTTGAATGGAAATGGCGCTTCATCTTCACGGATAAAGACCTTGTCCTGGGCTTGGATGGGGCTGAGAGGGTTGTCTATCCCTCTTAATCGGAAAAGGGGCGAGGGTTCCACCCTAGCGCCTCTGTGATGGCTGTCATGCAGCTCTTCATTTCTCATCTTGAGGTTGTGAGGGTGAGGTGTGACCATATCATGCAAGATTCCAGCCTTCATATCATCGGTCTACTGTATTTCTCTGACCGAATTTCTCCCGGCGAAGGTCTCACCGATCTGAATGTTATAGGTTTATCGTTTCCTTTTCGGCAGTTAAATGGGATGCTGATTCTATTTGTCTTTACATGATTCTAACTTATTTTAACTTTTTTTTTCTTTTGCAGAGATGTCTGTAGCTCCCTTTCTTGGAGACCTGCATAGGCTTCCCCGTAGGGCTAGAAGTAATCATCCAGCCTCTCGTACTGAGGATGCGACTGGGGTCATTGACCAGTAGGTGAAGAACCTTAATATCTTAGACACTGAGGTTTCTGAGGAGGAGCCTGTTCTGAAGAAGGTTAGTCGCATCTCTTGGATAAAAGTTGAGGAAGGTGGGGATGGGCTCAATCGGACTTCCTTCGACGTGATTCACGAAGAGGTTCCTAAGACCCCATCCCAGGACAGTATAGGCTCGCCTTGACCATTCCTCTTGTTCAAGTGGTTCCCTTCTCTTCCCACTTCTTGCATGGCTCCTTTTCTCAGGGTTCTGCACCAGGTCCTCTACGCAGGGCTGCGGCTCGGACGAAGTTCATCTCCCAGGTCTTGCCTCTCCCTCACTTCAACTTCTGGCTATAAGAACATTCTTTGAATGTCGTTTTTAGTAACTCTCTTGCTGACTAGTCGGACGCGGTTATTTTTGAGGTGTGCTTTCTGTTTTCATTGATCGTTTGCTTCTCTTTCTTTTTTCTTTTTTTTGTACTTACTTGCTTCCTTTTCCACTCCAGCATCTTTGCGATGCTAGGGCTATGCAAGAGGAGATTGACAGCTTTCAGGTGAAGGTGAGCGAGTTTAAGCGTGTCCTGGAAACTTAAAAAGCTCAGGCTCGACGTGTATCAGAGTTGGAGCAAGACCTCGACTGGAGAAGGGGGTCACTAGCTCTCTGAAGAGTGCCCTGACTCGCTCCGAAGCCAAGGTTGTTGAGTTACAGGCTTTCCAGGACTGGGCCTTCACCCGTGGCTTCATGAGCCTCTACTTCCGCTTGGTGTAGAGTAATAAGGCCTCCGACTTCTACTCTCGGACTGAAGACGAGTACCAGCTGCGGGTTGGCCTTGGTAATTATTTTCTTCCTTTTCGTGAATGTAGCTTTACTGAGTACTTCTCTCAGCTGCACCTGGGCATGTCGTTGGCCCAGCTTGACAGCTGGGCTCCTGACGGCGTCTCCCCTGAAGCTGATGCACACTCTGCTAGTAGACCAGATCAACCTGTCGATAATGCGGGAGTTCTAACGGGGATGAAGCTCAAGCTGCTAGTGGTGCCGAGAGGGTTGATGGAGCTGAAGGACTTAAAGCTTTAGTCATTGGGGAGGATGAAAATGAGGCCATCGTTAAGGAGCCTTGAAGACTTTTTTTCAATTTGTTTTTTTAAGTTGAGGGATGAAAAAATTTGCTTTCTTTTCTATTTTCTGGGGTGTGTTTTCCCCCCTTTTAACTGATGAACTCCGTAACTGGTAACGCATGGGCCTGACAGCCCAATGATTTGAAAAAAAAGAACAAGGGGCATTTAGCCCAGACGCATGAAGGAAACTAGGAAGAGGTTTGATGGGTGCTGATGGGACAACTCCAGTCACATTAGCTACCAAACCACATATAATGAGAAGAAAGGTGTGACACACGGTAAGATTTTTCCCAGTTCACTATTCACTTAGATACACTTCTACATGGAAACCATGGCTAATCGGAGTGTTAGAGCAGGCATAACCATGGGCCTGTCTGCCATACCTCTTTCTGCCAGTCCCGTACGTTCAGGAGCAGATCATCGCAAAACACATTTCAAGATTTGGTATTAACACTGGCACCGTCTGTGGGGATTGCACCAACTTCCATCATCTATGAAGCTTGGAGAAGATGGAGGGACGGATGCTGGAGAACCTTTATAATCATGTGACAGTGGAAGATGTAACGCAAGAGGATGAACCCGCTTGGACGCTTACGCCAACGGGGAAGAGACATCAAATTCGTACAGAGGAGAAGGTTCCGAACAACTCAGAGATCTTTCAACTGATAATGGCATCCCAGAACGAAATGATGTGGAGGCTAAAAGAAATGAAGGACAGGAAGCTCCGGTGGAGAGGACATGACTTGAACCCAACGGAGCTCTTCCCAGAGAAAGAGGGTGACACTGAAGCACCTAGTAGAGGAGAGAGGGGATTGCAGACGGTTTGGAGTAGGGCGATGAAAGAGAAAATTATGGCTTCTTCAGGAAGAAAAGAATGAGCCGGAGAAACTATGGTAGACCGCGAGCGGAGAGAAATTTATGCACCACTCCAGAGAGGTAATGAATAGGTTGGGCAAAAAGTACTACCAAAAAAGAGAAGAAGCCTTAAATAGAGAGGCTAAAGGCTCGCCATTCACCAGGCAGATACAGATATTTACGGCAGATCCAAAGCTAAAAATACTGATAAACCTGGGGCAGTATAATGGTGAGGCTAACCTAGAGGACCACTTGCACACTTTTTGCACCAACATGGCCACTTTTGAGATACTGCAAGCCATATGGTGCAAGGTGTTCGCAACTACCCTGACAGTTGTGGCCAAGGTATGGTTTAGAAACCTGGAAGATGGGACAATCGACAATTTTAGTCAGTTGGAGGAGAAGTTTTTGACTCATATCATGCAAAATAAAAAGTTCTAAAAGATAAGATCTTAGTTGCTCACCATCAGGCAGAAGCTAGAGGAGACACTGTCGGCGTATTGGGAGAGGTTTAAGAATGTGGCAAACCAGATGGAGGAAAGGAGTAGATTGACACATTTGTGAATGGTTTGAGGCATGAGTTATTGTTGAGAGACTTCACCCTGGACCCGCCGACAACTATTGATGAACTTATGAGGAGAGTTGGAAACTTCAACAAAGTGGACCTGGCTAAAAAAGAAGGAAGTGAAGCACAAGGGGGCTGCAATCAACGGAAGGCGGAACGGAAGAGCTTGGAAGGAAAGTTGAGGAAAGTTGGGGCTGCTCGAGCAGGCACCCAGCAGATGCCAACCAGGTTCAACAGGTCGGAAAGGATTTTCACCCCGCTGATCAAAATGCCCAAGGAAAATTTTTCCATGTGTGCAAGAAAGGGCATTTTGGATGTACTGCCCAGGATGAAAAAAGAGCCTGGGAAGAGAATAAGTCCCAGTTTGAGAGTATCATGATGACCATGACCATGATACGAATGACTGCATTCATCTCAAACACAATATTGAGGATGCAGTGCAGAGCGGTGATCTAGCACATTTGGAAAAAAACGTGAAGGATCACTATAAGGCCATATACTAGGGCAAAAAAAAGTACGGAGGATTTTGCTGGAAGCAGGATAGTTGAGGCAGAGCAAGGAGCCCCGACAGAGAATAGAGGTGAGATAAGGGAAAAAGATGGTCAGGGATGAGAAAGGTGACGAACGCCATAAGAGGCAGAGAGAGGATACTCCCACTGAAGAGGGCAAAACAACTACTGTGACAAACATATAGGCTATCACAGGTGGAAGCGCAAGAGGAAGGACTAAGTCTCAGCGAAAAGCACAGCGAACGCCAAAGGAAATGAAGCTGGGAGAGAACAAAGCAATAACGTTTGACGATAGTGATTTGATACTGGATAGGCCAGTTGGTGCAGATGCGGTCGTGATAACAGTCAGGATGAGCGTTAAGAGGATTCACCGTGCACATATGGATGGTGGAAGCTCTGTAGAAGTTATGTACTAGCATTGTTTCGAGCAGCTGGATGAGAATACAAGAGGAAGTTAGAATAGACTAGTACCCCGTTGGTGGACTTTGCAGACATAACAGTTTGGCCGGAAGGCAAGATGAAAGAAGTAAAACCATGGACATGGGGTTTATAGTTGTGAAGGCAAACAACCCCTACAACCAGATACTGTGCAGGCCGGTGTTAGCATTGCTTAAGGGCATAGTATCGACCCTGCACCTGTTGTGGAAATTCCTGACTAGGGGAGATATATCCATGGTAAAAGGAAACCAGCAATGATCTAGAGAGTGCCACGAGATCACACTCAGCAAGAGGATACGAGAAGATGGAGGAGGGAGCTAGGGGGTACATGTCAACAAAGAAAGGCCTATCAGGTTAACCACAGACAGAAACGACCCATCAAAGCTTAGCACAGAAGTGGAAACAGTGAGATTGAACAGAAGTTGGTCGGTGCAGGTAGTAACCAATCTTACGTCTTAAGTGAAAAACAAGCTGATAAAGGTCCTAGAGGAGAACGGGCAAGCCTTTTCCTGGAAGCTTGAAGATATGACAGGGGTGCCAAAAGATGTCCGCTGCCACGAGCTGCAAGGGGATCCCTCTTACAAGCCTAACAAAGAAAAGCAGAGGATATTGTGTTGGGAGAGAAATGAATCAGTCAACAAGGAGGTGGGTCAGCTAGTTGCAGCAGGGATCCTGAAAGAAATCCCCTACCCAACTTGGCTAGCTAACCCAGTGCTGGTGAAGAAGACTGACGGCAGCTGGAGAATGTGTGTAGATTATACGGACCTGAATAAGGCCTACCCCAAGGACCGCTACCCGCTGCTGGTCATTGACCAGAAGGTAGACGCCCTTACTAACAACCCAATTAAATGTTTCCTCGATGCATACAGGGTGTATCATCAAATCCCCATGCTAGAGAGCGATGTAGAAAAAACTACTTTCATTACGGAGAAAAGGGTTTTCGGCTATCGGATGATGCCTTTCAGCTTGAGAAACTCCGGAGCAATATATCAGAGGGTAGTGGATAAAGTTTTTCATAAATAGATTTGAAGAAACCTAGAAGTGTACATGGATGACATGGTGATAAAGAGCAGCCAATACGACACTTTCGTGGAAGATGTCAAAGAGACCCTGTTGCAATTCAAGGAGACCGGGATGAAGCTAAACCTAGCCAAGTGCCTGTTTGTAGTGGGAGCATGGAAGTTCCTAGGACACATGGTGTCGAATGAGGGTCTGCATGCAAACCCCAGAAAGATAAAGGGGATCGTGGAAATGATATCCCTGAACACGGTGAAGGAGGTACAGAGCCTGAATGAGAAGCTGACAGCTATGAACCGTTTCATGTCACGAGCGGCTGAAAGAGCACTCCCCTTCTTCAAAACACTGAAGGGGTGTGTGGATAGGAAAGGAATGGTCCAATGGGGAGAATTGTAGGAGAAAGCATTTGAGGAGCTGAAGACCTACCTGAAGGACCTTCCCACCCTGACTAGGCCAAGGAAGGGAGAAACCCTATATTTGTATGTGGCAGCAAGTGACGAGGTAGTCGACGGGGTACTAGTTAAAGAATAGAAAAAAGTTTAGCGACCAATTTACTTTGTTAGTCGAGCCCTGTAGGGTCCAGAGCGGAGATACACGAATCAGGAGAAGCTGGAATTATCTCTAGCCCACACAGTAAGAAGGTTAATAATGTATTTCCATGAGCACCCTATGGTGGTTCTGACGAATCAGCCACTCAAAGCAATACTGACCAAACCAAAAATCTCAGGGAGATTGATGCAGTGGGTGGTTGAGCTGGGAGAACATGCCATCGAATATTTCCCGAGAAAGGCAATAAAGAGGCAGGTAATGGCAGATTTTCTAGAAGAGATGCCGAAGGAGAAAAAGATGAAAAAAGTAACGGTGGAAGACGAATCCCAGTCTGCAGGCCAAGACGAGAGGGCACGTGCAGATGTGTGGTAATATCAGACTCAGAATGGAAGGAGTCAACCTATGGCCTACGCTTCAAATTCCTAACCTCCAACAATGAAGTTGGATATGAAGCCCTAGTCGCAGGCATGGAGATAGCCAGGAAGTTGGGAGCAAAGAAGTTGCAGTTCTATAGAGACTCAATGGTGGTAGCTAAACAATATAATGGGCAGTATGCCGTCAAAGAACCAGTAATGAAATACAGGGATAAGGTTAGAAGCTTGGCAGCAGAGTTTGAAGAGTTTGACATCACCAAGGTCCCAAGGTTGTAGAACATGAGAGCAGACGCGTTGAGCAAGCTGGCCTCCTCAACTCATGCGTACTTAACCAAAACTGTACTGGTAGAGGAGTTGGCATGCAGGTCAACGGACGCAAAACAGGTAGCGGCAATACAAGAGTTAACGTCTGACTGGATGGCACCCATTCACAATTACCTAGAACATGAGAAACTGCCGATAGATGAGAAGGAGTCAAGGATAATAAAAAAAGCTCTACACTACACTTTAAGAAGCGGGTTGTTGTACAAGAAAGGTTATACTGCACCATAACTCAGATGCGCAGGACCCGAACTAGCAGAAACAATTCTCAGGAAGATTCATGAAGGAAGTTGTGGCAGTCATCATAGAGCAACGATGATGGTGCTGCGAGCAATAAGGGAAAGGTATTACTGGCCAACCATGAGAGCAGATTCAGAAAATATGGCCAAAGAATGTTGAAGGTGTTAAGAACACGCAAAGGTGTAGAGGCCTCATGCAGAGTGAATGACCAACATAAGATCACCCTGACCTTTTTCAAAATGGGGGATTGACATCGTAGGGTCGTTCCCGGAGGCAGTGGGAAGAAAGAGGTTTATGTTGGTAGCAATAGACTACTTCACAAAATGGGTGGAATCAGGGGTTGTAGCAAGCATAACAGGTAAAAGATCACAACCTTTGCTTGGAGGAGCATAGTATGCAGATTTGGCATCCCACAAGTGATAATGAGTGACAAAGGAAAGCAATTCGCCCATGAACCTTTCAGTTCGTGGTGTGGGGCCTAAACATAAGGCACCAGTTCACCTTTGTAGCTCACCCACAGGTAAACAGGAAAACAGAGGTAAAAAATAGAACAATAATTCAGGGGCTAAAAGAAGGTTAGAACAAGCCAAAAGAGAATGAGAAGAATAATTAGTGAGTGTTCCGTGGGCATACAGGACTACGCCAAGGACTGCGATTAGGGAATCGACGTACATGCTATGTTTCGGGACCAAGGCGATTATTTCCCCAGAAATAGCAGTGCCCAGCAGGAGAGTGGCTGAACCAATGAGTCAGGAAGAGAATGAATAAGCTATCAGGGAAAACTTGGATGTCCTAGACTAGCTCAAGGATAAAGTGGCACTAAAAGAAGTGGGGTACAAGTCTTGGATGGAACAACATTATAATAGCAGGGTGAAGGTAGGATCCTTGAAAGTGAGGGACTTAGCTCTAAGTAAGAATGAAGCAAGTCGGGCTGGATGAGAAGTGGGGTACAAGGCAGAATGAGAGGGCTGGATGAGAAGTTGGGGAAAGAAGCATACAAAATGGAGACGAGAGACTGAATGCCAATTCCCCGGATCTATTATATAAATAACCTTAGAAGGTACTATGCTTAAGTAATTGTAGATTTATGTATGCATAATATCTGCTGTCAGATAGGTTGATAGGATGGGCAGGTGAGATGGATTTCCAGAAAGGATCAAACCTATTGAAATCCCGTAAAAGGGTATGATCCTGAGGACCCGACCTATGCCCCCATCATTTTATTGTATATTGCCTATTTATGTAGGAATGACAAGTGCAGGAAGAGAAATGAACATCTGGCCACAACCAGTGCCAGAGAAAAATGAAGCCGATCTAGGCTAAAGTTGCAATGCCGGCCCCAACAGCCAGCGCAATTGCAGGCCGGATATCAAAAAGGCAAAAGAAATTAACTTCAGGCCACAACCAGTGTCGGAGAAAAATGAATCCTGATCTAGGCTAAAGTTACAGCACTGCCTCAAAGCTAGCGCAATTGCAAGCTGTATCTTTAAAAGTCAGAAGAAAGGAACCTCCGACCACAACTAGTGTCGGAGAAAAATGAAGCCTGATCCAGGCTAAAGTTGCACTGCTAACCCCAACAACCAGTGCAATTGCAGGTCGGATCTCAAAAATGCAAAAGAAATAAACCTCTGACCACAACCAGTGGCGTAGAAAAATGAGCCCAATAAAGGCTAAAGTTGCAGCGCTGGCCCCAACAGCCATCACAATTGCAGGCCGGATCTCGAAAAGGAAAAAAATCAAGCCACAACCAATGCCGTACAAAAATGAAGCCGGATCCAGGTTAGAGTTGCACCACTGGCCCAAACACCTAGCGCAATTGCAGGCCGGATCTCAAAAAGATAAAAGATATGAACCTCCGCCCACAACCAGTGTCGGAGAATAATGAGCCCGATCCAGGCTAAAGTTGCAACGCCGGCTCCAACAGCAAGCGCAATTGCAGGCTGGATCTCAAAAAGGTAAAAGAAATTTACCTTGGGCCACAATCGGTGCCGGAAAAATGAGTTCGATCCAGGCTAAAGTTGCAGTGCTAGCCACAACAGCCAGTGCAATTATAGACCGGATTTTGAAAAGGAAAAGAAAATGAACATCCGGCCACATGCAGTACTGGACAAAAATGAAGCCGGATCTAGGCTAAATTTACAGCGCTGGCCCCAACAACGAGCGCAATTGCAAGCATGATCTTGAAAATGCAAATGGGAAACGAGCCTCCGGCCACAATCAATGCCGGAGATAAACAAACCTGATCTAGTATTTAACTGCAGAGTTGGCCCCAACAGTCAGCGCAATGCAGGCTAAATCTAAAAAAAATGGCAAGGAAATGAACCTCCGTCCACAACGGGTGCCAGATTTTAAATGACCCTAACAGCCAATGCAAATGCATGCCGGATTTTAAAAGGGCATAAGCAAATTCAAGACAAAAATAGCAAATGAAGTAATTAACATTAATTGACAAAACAAGCAGAGTAAACAATCAAATAATATCATTTAATCTGGGCAGGATTACAGAAAGAAATAATATTGTTTAATCCCTTATAAGTGGAACAAACAAAAGACAAAGAAAAAAAGGAAAAAAAAATCTTCGAGGCTTCTTCACGAAATCCTCATTCTTAGCCTCCTCGATGGCCATGACTTGCTCGGCTCTGGCAACCCTCTCTGTGCTACCAGTAGCTTGAGCGACCTCCCCGACACGAACTCACGCATTTTTGACATGTTGATGAGTCCCGCTGATAGAATGTGCATCAGCTTCATGAGAGGCGCCGTCAAGAGCCCAACTATCAAGTTTGGCCAATAACATTCCCGGGTGCAACTGAGAGAAATACTCTGTGAAGCTGTATTCATGAAAAGGGATAAAAGTATCATTGAGGCCAACTCGCAGCTGATTCTCATCTTCAGTCAGGGAGTAGAGGTCAATGGCCCCCATCAATGCCCCGCTCAATAACTAAGAGACCTTATTACTCCGCACCACGAGAGAGTAAAGGTTCAGAAAGCCGCGACATCGGTAAATCGGGCTTCAGCATAGGTCAGAGAGATCTGCAGGGAGCCGGTAATTCCCTTCTCCAGCTCTAGGTCCTTTTCCAACTTTGCGGCACGACAAGCTTGAGCTTGCAGGGTAGCCAGGCCACGCTACAGCTTGCCCATTTCCTCCCGCAAGTTATCATTCTCCTCCTGCATGACCATGGAAGAACAGAGATGCTGGGAAAATAAAAAGAAGCAAGTAAGCAAAGAATAATATAAAAGGAAAGGAAAAGTGAATAAATAAAGAAAATGCACTTCAAGGACAGCTGTAGCTAACCGGTCAGCAAGTGAGTTGGTAACGGCAACGTTCACAGGGCGTTTGCGTAGCCAGGCGTTGAAGTGAGGAATAGGCAAGGCCTGGGAGACAAGCTTCGTCCGAGCGGAGGTGCTGCACAATGAACCTTGTGCAGAACCCTGGGAAGAATAACCGTGCACAATAGGAGGCGATAAGGGAATCGCTGAGACGGGGGTGAGTGTCCTATGAAAGTTCATGCTGACCAGAGGCTGGTGTCTCAGGAACCTTCTCCGAAATCATGGCGTAGGGAGGCAAGCTAAGACCCACACCACTCTCTTCAACTCTCCTCCTAGCTGGCGACGAGCCCTCTTCAGGGAAGGTTCATCGTTGTTCACCTCGGTATCTGAGACGTCGGTCGTCTCAACCTTCTGGTCAATGACCCTAGCTGCATCATCAGTTTTGGAGGTTGAACAGTTTGCTTCCGGCCCAGCGAAGGAGCATAGATAGGTCGCCAAGGAAAGCAGCTACGAACATTTCTGCAAAATAAAGAATGCAAACGGATCAGCAATATGTACAGACAAGCGAAATCTGCATCCCAGCTAAAAGCAAAAAAATGACACGATGAACCTATACAACTCAGATCGGAGAGACCCTCGTCGGAGGAAATACCGCTAGGAAAATATGACAAGCCAACGATACGAAAGATAGAGTCTCGTAGGACGTGATCACACTTAACACTCGCAACCTCAAGATGAGAGATAAAGGGTTGCATTGCAGACCCAATGGCGCTAGGGTGAGACCCTCGTTCCTTCTCCGGGAAGGAGAGATAAATAACCCTCTCATCTTAAAATTCAGGGTTCGTGGTGTCATAGTACGAGTCTAACTTAGGGGGGCCAATGGTAGAAACCATGGTAGTAAAGTAAAATTAGAGAAGTGGGGAAAACAGAGAGGGTACCCGGAGGAAGACTAGAAACTGCCCGAAAATCAATGTCTGGACGAGAGTGTTTGGGAGGACAAGAGGAAAAGGAAGGACAAAACTAACAAAAGAAAATGAAGAAGGATACGAATAGGCAAAAATGAAAATGAAAGATAAAGTTACTGGGAGAAATTAATCTCTCGCGAAACAGGACGATAAAAGAATAATGATAACCATCTAGGGAGAGGGAATAAATTAGGAAGCCAGCTTGCAGAAAACTATCAGAATGGGACACATAACAGACATCAAGACATGTAGCGTAACCTTCGAACAACGTATTAATGAAAAAGGGATCGTGTATTAGTGGGCGATTTCGAAAACAAAAAAGAACAACTAACATCCCTAGGGAAGATAAGAAGCAGGTCGCAGGGATGCTACCTGCTCCCTGGGCAGCTTAAACATAGAAGTCTAGAAAAAAATTTCAAGCTCCAACTCAGCCAATGGCCTTTGGTCGACTCACCCAGTTAGGCCTTCGGCTGGGGGACTTGATAACGCATTGGCCTGATGGCCTAATGATGAGAAAGGAAAATGAATAAGAGGCCTTCAGCCCAGGCCCATGAGGGTAGACAGGAAGGGGTTTGACGGGTGCTGGTGGGATAACTCAAGTCTCATCAGCCACCAAACCACATATAACGGGGAGAAAAGTGTGACACACGGTAAGAATTTCCTACCAGTTCACTATTCACTTAGATACATTTCTACATGGCAACCATGGAGATAATGCATGTGCTTAACGACCCAGTATGGAGAGAGAGAGGGTAGGAACATAAAGCCTATTCACCCAAAGACGCTACCTGGGCTTGAGGGTCAGACAGGTAGCGGTTTGAGGGGCACTGATGGGAAACCTCCAGTGTCATCAGCCACCAAACCACATATAACGAGGAAAAGTGTAAGACACGGGGTAAGGTTTTCCTATCAGTTCAATATTCACTTAGATACACTTCTTCATGGAAATAACGGCTCACCGCAGCGTCGGAGCAGGCATGACCGTGGGCCTGCCTGCTTGACCTCTTTTGGCCTGTCTTGTTGGTTCAGGTGCATACTGGGATTGTGTGTATTGTCGCTAAACATACTAAAATTTTTGGCATTAACATTGGCGCTGTCTGTGGGGATCACAATAAACTTCTAGAATCCACGCAGCTTGGAGAAGATGGAGGCATAAATGCTGGAGAATCCGTATAACCAGGTAACGATAAAAGATGTAACATAGGAGGATGAACCCGCTCTGACGCTAACACCGACTAGAGAAAGATAACAAATCTGCACGGCAGAGGAGGTGGAAAATAATGTAGAGATCCTTTAAAAGATAATGGCGTCCTGGAAAGAGATGATGAACAGGCTAGAGGAAATGGAGGACAGGCAGCCTCGGTGGAGAGGGAATGATGTGCACCCAATGGAGTTTTTCATGGAATAAGAGGGAGATTTCAAAGTGCCCACTAGAGGATAGAAAGTGTCGTAAACAGTTCAAAGTGGAGCAAGGAATGAGAAAAGAACTGCCTCTTTGGGGCAAAAGGATGAGTCGGAACGGAAGAAACAAGGGCAGACCGTGAGTGGAAAAAAGGTTATGTACCACTCTTGAGAAATAAAGAGCAGGCCAGGCGAAAGCCTCTGCCAAAGGAAAGAGAGGAGGGCTCAAGCAGCGAGGTCAGGGGCTCGCCGTTTACCAGGCAGATATAGCTATTTACGGTAGATCCAAAGCTGAAAATACTAATGAACTTGGGTCAGTACAAAGGCGAGGAGGACCCGGATAACCATTTGCACACCTTTTGTACAAACATGGCTACTTTTATGATACCACAAGTTGTATGGTGCAAGGTATTCGCAAACCACCCTGACAGCCGCAACCAAGGTATGGTTCAGGAACCTGGAAGATTAGACAATGGACAGTTTTAGCTATTTACGGTAGATCCAAAGCCGAATAGGCCAGCAGGCGCAGATATGGTGATGATAACAGTCAGAGTAATGGATAAGATGATCCATCGAGCGTATGTCGACGGAGAAAGCTCTGCAGAAGTTATGTACTGGTATTTATTTGAGAAGCTAGATGAAAATAGCAGGAGAAATTTGTAACGGACGAACATCCTGCTGGTGGATTTTGCAGACAGGACGGTATGGCCGGAAGGCACCATACTCCTCCCTGTGACGGAGGGAGAGGGCGGGGGAAGTAAAACAGTGGACATGGAATTCATTGGTTTAAAGGCAAATAACCCCTACAACCTGATACTGGGCTTGCCAACGCTGGCATTGCTCAAGGGCACAGTGTATACCCTACACCTGTTGTTGAAGTTCCAGACCAGAAAAGGGATAGCCACAGTAAAGGGAGACTAACAAAGAGCCATGGAGTGCCACAGGATTGCGCTCAGCAAGAGGAAGTGAGAAGATGAAGGCGTGGGCCGTGAGGCACGGGTCAACAAAGCAAAGCTTGTCAGGTTAATCACGGAAGGAAACGATCCATCGAAGTTGAGCGCAAAAGTGGAAACGGTGAGGATGAATGAAAGCTGGTCTATGCAGGTAGGAACTAACCTCCCAGCTTAGGTGAAAGACAAGCTGATAAAGGTCCCGGAGGAGAACGGTGTGCTTTCTCCCGGAAGCCGGAAGATATGACGGGGTTGTCGAAGGATGTAGGCTGTCATGAGCTGAAGGTGGACCCCTCTTATAGGCCAGTCAAGAAAAAGTGGAGGATGTTATGCAGGGAAATGAATGAAGCAGTCACCGAAGGTGGGCCATCAAGTTGCATCAAGAATTCTGGAAGAAATCCCTTATCCAACCTCGCTTGCCAATCCAGTACTGGTAAAGAATACTAACGACATTTGGAGTATGTGTGTATACTATGTGGACCTAAATAATCCCTGCCCAAGGACTGCTACCTGTTGTCGGTCATCGACCAGAAGGTAGCCGCTTCTACCAACTACCCAATCAAATGTTTTCTTGATGCATAGGGGTATCACCATATTCCCATGCTGGAGAGTGGTGTAGAGAAAATTGCCTTCATCACGGAAGGGGGCTTTCGCTTATCGTATGATGTCTTTTGGCCTAAGAAACGCTGGAGCAACATATCGAAGGGTGGTGGATAAAGTTTTCCAGAAACAGATTGGGAGAAACGTGGAGGTGTACATGGATGACATGGTGATAAAAACTAGCTAGTACGAGACTTTCGTGGAGGACGTCAGGGAGACCTTGTTGTAATTCAAGGAGATCGGGATGAAGCTGAACCCAGCCAAATGCCAATTCGGAGTGGGGGCAGGGAAATTCCTGGGGCATATGGTGTCAAACGAAGCCCTGCACGCAAACCCCAAAAAGATAAAGGCAATTTTAGAAATGAAATCTCCAAGCACGATGAAGGAGGTTCAGAGCCTGAATGAGAAGCTGGCAGCTATGAATCATTTCATGTCATGAGCAGCTCAAAAAGCGCTCCAATTTTTCAAAATGCTGAAAGGATGTGTGGACAAAAAGGGGATGGTGCAATGGTGAGAATTACAGGAGAATGAATTTGAGGAGCTGATGACCTACCTGAAAGATCTCCCACCGTTGACCTGTCAAAGGAAGGGAGAAACCATATACTTGTATTAGGCAGCGAATGATAAGGTTGTAAGTTGGGCACTGGTTAAAGAAGAAAAAAAAGTCCAGCGACCGATATACTTTGTTAGCCAGGCCTTGCAGGGTCCGGAGTGGAGTTACATGAATCAGGAGAAGCTAGCCTTAGCCCTGGTCCATGCAACAAGGAGGTTAAGGCAGTATTTCTAAGCGCACCCTGTGGTGGTCCTGAAAAATGAACCACTAAAACCGATACTGACTTAGACAGAAAACTCGGGGAGATTAATGACGTGGGTCGTTGAGCTAGGAGAGCATGCCATCAAGTATGCCCCGAGAAGGGCAATTCAGGGGGCAGGTGACAGCATATTTTCTAGCAGAGATGCTAAAGGAGGAAAAGATGAAAGGAGTTGTAGTAGAAGATGGGTCACAGCCTGAGGGTTGGGGCGAGAAAGTGGGTACGAACATATGGAAGTTATTCGTGGATGGAGCCTGAGCAGTGGAGAGAGCAGGTGTGGGCCTTGTAATATCATACCTAGAAGGAGTGAAGTTGACCTATGCCCTATGCTTCAAGTTCCCAACCTCAAACAATAATGCTGAATATAAGGCATTAATTGCGGGCATGGAGATAGCCAGAAAACTTGGAGCAAAAGAGCTGCAGGTCTACGGAGATTCGATGCTGGTGGCTAACCAGTATAACAGATAGTATGCTGCCAAGGAGCCAGCAATGATGAAATACAGGGACAAAGTCAGAAGCCTAGCAGATCACATAATACAAGGGCAGACGCATTGAGCAAGTTGGCCTGTTCAACTCACGCGCACTTAACCAAAATTGTGCTGGTTAAAGAGCTAGCTTGCTAGTCAACAGATGCAAGACAGGTAGCGGTGATACAGGGATAAACGTCTTATTGGATGACCCTTTTTCACAACTATTTGGAGCATGAGGAACTGCCGACTGAGGAAAAGGAGACAAGAACAATAAAAAGGAAGGCACTACAGTACGCTGTCAGAAACGGGCTGCTTTACAAAAGGATTTACACGGAGCCGTGGCTCAGATGTGTAGGCCCGGAGTTGGTAGAAATGATCCTCAAGGGAATTCATAAAGGAAGCTGCGACATCCACTAAGGAGCAAGGACGATGGCGTTGCAGGAAGTAAAGGTATGATACTATTGGCCAACCATGAGGGCAAATTCAGAAAAAATGGCAAAAGAATGTCGCACGTGTCAGGAACAAGCAGAGGTACATAGGTTTCTCGCAGAGAGAATGACCAGCATAAGGCCATCTTGGCCCTTCGCAAAATGGGGTATTAACATTTCAGGACCATTCCCCGAGGCTATAGGAAAAAAGAGATTTCTACTTGTGGCAATAGATTACTTCACAAAATGGGTGGAGGCGGAGGCTGTGGCAAGCATAACAGGTAGAATAATAACAACATTTGCTTAGAGGAACATAGTGTGCAGGTTCGGTATCCCGTGAGTGAATGTAAGCAACAATGGAAAGCAGTTTGCTCATGAACCTTTCGGGTCATGATGCACAGAAATGAACATAAGGAAGTTGTTTACCTCCATAGCTCACCCGCAAATAAACGAACAAACGAAGGTGACAAACAGGATGATTGTTCAAGGGCTGAAAAGGAGGTTGGGACAAGCTAGAGAAGAGTGGGAAGAACAATTAATGAGTGTGTCGTGAGATACATGACTATTCTAAGAACCGCTAAAGGAGACTTGCCATACAAGTTGTGTTTCGGGACGGAGGCGATAATTTCCTCAGAAGTAGCCGCACCCAGCAGGAGAGTAGCAGAACCAATGAGCTAGGAAGAAAATGAAGAAGCTGTCAGGGAAAACTTGGAGGCCCTGGATGAACTCAAGGAGAAGGTAGCACTGAAGGAAGCATCATACAAATCCTGGATGGAACAATATTACAGTAGTAGGGTGCGGGTAAGATCCTTAAAAGTGGGGGACTTAGCATTAAGGAAGAATGAAGCAAGTCAAGGGGTTAATGAAAATGAATCTTCGGCCGCACCCAGCGCGGGAAAAAGACCCCACTCAGGATAAAGTTGTCGCGTAGGCACAAACTGCCAGTATAAAGTGCAGCCCAAATCTCAAAGGGGCTAAGGAAAATGAATCTCCGGCTGCACCCATCCATCTTCTCTACACCCACTTCTCCCACCTAACTTTCCAATTGGAGCGGGTTCGGTCACACACCGCCCCTCCCTAAGTGCCCATTTTCTTTTACAAGTACCCATTCCATGCTGGAATCACGACGGATTGAGGCCCACACAAGAGGTCCTATCAGATCTTCTCCAACAGCTTCAACAGCTCAAGAACAATTAGTTCTTGGCCAAGCCCACTAAAATTTTTGCCTTTAACATTGGTGTCGTCTGTGGGGATTGACGAATAGACCCTCAAGCGGCTCCTGCAGCCTAGGCTCAAACAAATCTGCGCACCAGCCAGATCAAACTCATCTTCACAGAGCTAAGAAAATCTATTATTTATACAATCTGCTATGTTCAGATTCATTTTTAAAGGGGAAGAACAAATCCAAATCCAATACTCATCTTTTTTTTTCCAAAGAAAACAAAGCAGAACAGGTCTAAGTGATAGATCTGTGAGCAACACAGTGAGTCGACTCAGCCAAGTTAGCGAGTCAACTTAGCCAAGAAAGCGAGTCAACCAAAAACCTGGTTCAGATGAGTCGACCCATTCAACCCAGTGGCTCACTCGAGCGTTGACCAACCTTCTCTGGTGAGCGAGATTCGGCGAGCAGCGCTCCAATCACGATAGAATTATACGGCTATGTTATCGTAAGTCGCCAAAACCTTCAGTGGAGTTCAACCAAGACCAGAGTATTTCCCCCGTCGAAGTAACTCTGCCTTAATTTATTCTCCTTTTTTCAGATAAGGCACCAAGAGCTAATATCTGGTGCGGTGTTAACACTTAACAGAGCCCAGGACAAGCAAAATTTAAGGCAGCAGCAAGGCTTGGCACAACCCAAAGTAGATGACCCAGGAAAGCATCGAGACTATATGAATGATTGGTACAGTAGCAAGATTGAGCATAGCTCAGAGCCATAGTGCAGAACACAGCCAAAGTAAGGCATGCTAGCAGCCCGCAGGGCGAAGCCTCGCAAACTGCGGTGGAACATCCACAGGGAAAGTCTAGCTACATAATTAGCTAGCAAGGTTAGAAGTACTTGTTCACTTAAATAATAACATCAGCATATCTCTCTGTAGAAGCATAAGTAAATAAGTTTCTAGCATAATCACATAGCTCCATGAAAATAAATTTTCGCCTAATACTACTGTACGTTATTAGTTTACGCTAGTAAGCAAATAATTCACGAAGTTGCATATTTGATTGTCATATTGAAATCCAAAACTAAAGACACTATGCATGAGTACTTAAAGGAAAAATGGATTCATACAAGTGCCAATTATTTTACATGCCTTTGTCATATTAATTTATACATGATAGCATGGCTAATAAAGTTGACTCTTATAGTGGTTGTTTAAAGAAAAGACTAACAAAGAGTTGATACATTATGCCATCTTTTAGACTGATACATGCTAGTATGGTCTGTTTAAATTAGGACACGTTAGCATGAAGTGTTTAGTTGTACAGGTCTGGCTGTAAAACAACAAGAAAAATACCCTTAGTCGCACGAAAGGTAGGTGTATAGGTTGACATGTCAGGACGAAAGAAAACTTAGCCATCAGCCAGCCCACCAACCTGTAAGACAGGACGTTGATCAAATCTCAGCCTGTTCAGGCAGGGCAAGGACCACCCCTCAGTTTGTATAAACAGGGTAAGGTTTTGACGAGTCATTGTCAGAGAAAATTTAATCCTCTTTCCTGTTCTGATGGGGCCAGAACGTGGTACGATCGTACATGTTATTCATGAAATTATGCATATGAACGCTACTTACACTTGTATACCTTGTGCGGGTGAACAATAACACCCACTATAAAATTGAAGAACTATATTGTGATTATTATTAAACTGATGTGTGTTAGCAATGTCCGCCAAGGCGGGAGTGTTACCATGAAATGCTTAATTTTATAAGCATGACCGGTAAAACGATAAGCAAAGCACCCTTAACTTCATGAAAGGCATGGTCACGATATGATACGCTACGGGAAAGAAAGCTCAATCTCTAGCCAGCTCAAACGGGGCAGTCATCACCCATCATTCTGTTCATGCAGGGCAATGGTTAACCTGAAATGTATTTAGACAAAGTAAAAACCACCCCTCACCTCGTTCAGGCAGAGCCATGACATTGAGGGAACTGTATTGCTTTAAATGGAAACTTTGAAATTGAAGGAACGGTATTGCTTTAAATGGAAACTATGAAATTGAAGGAAAAATATTGCTTTAACTATTTATTAACTTCCACCCAAGATGTATAGATGAGAGTTATTGTATATTTTCATGCTTTTGTCATTCATTCAATGCATTTTAGCAGTATGGAAAAGAGTTGATTTATTATGTATTCTTCTAAACTAACACATGTTGACGTTATTCCCGTAAGCATGAAATGTTTAGTGTTATAAGACAAATAGGCAAAGGAAAGTGAATCTCCGGCCACGACCAGTGCCGGGAAAATGCCCGATCCAGGCTAAAGTTGCAGCGTTGGCCCAAAGAGCCAGTGCAAATTGTAGGCCAAAGGAAAATGAATCTCCAGCCACAGACCAGCGTTGGTGAAATGCCCAATCCAAGCTAAAGTTGTCGCACTGGCCCAAAGAGCCAGCGCAAAGTGCAGCCGGGATCTTTAACAGGGCAAAGGAAAATGAATCTTCGGCCACAAACCAGCGCTGGGGAAATGCCCAATCCAGGATAAAGTTGTCACGCTAGCACAAATAACCAGCTCAAAGTGCATTCCGGATCTTCAACATCCAAAGGAAAATGAATATCCGGCCATAGACCAGTGCCAAGGGAATACCCGATCCAGGCTAAAGTTGACGCGCTGGCCCAAAGAGCCAGCGCAAAGTGCAGGCCAGATATTCAACATGGCAAAGGAAACTGAATCTTCGGCCACACACTTGCACCGGGGAAATGCTCGATACAGGCTAAAGTTGTTGTACAAGCCCAAAGAGCAAGCGCAAAGTACATGCTGGATCTTCAACAGTGCAAAGGAAACTGAATCTCCAGCCACAAACTAGCGCCTGGAAATGCCTGATTCAGGCTAAAGTTGCCTTCTGGCCCAAAGAGCCAGCGCAAAGTGTAGGCTGGATTTTCAATAGGGTAAAGGAAAATGAATCTCTGGCCACAGACCAGCGCCGGGGAAATGCCTGATCCAGGATAAAGTTGTCGCGATGGCCTAAAGGGCCAGCGTAAAATGCAGGATGAATCTTAAACAGGGGAAATACAAATGAATCTCCGGCTACAACCAACATCGAAGAATAGCCTTCCCTAGACTAAAGTTGCAGTGCTAGCCCCAACAACCAGCAAAACTGCAGGCTGGATCCCCAACAGGAGAAGTAAAAAGATTCGGCCACAACCATAGCCGTCAAATTACGAACTAGGAAAATTTTGTAAACTTCGGCTTAAGCCAGCTAGAGAATTGCATGCCAGAATGGGCAGTTCCAGCTTATGACAACCAGCAGATTGTAAGGTCAAAATAAGTAGTCATGGCTTACGACAGCGAGCAGCTGCTGACAGGATTGTCAGGCCGAAATAGACAGCCCAGGCTTATGACAGCCAGCACGCTACAGTCCAGATCATGCGGCCGAAATAGACAGACCTGGCTTACGACAGCTAGCAGACTTTAGGCCATATTGTTTGACCAAAATAAGCAGCCAAGGTTTACCATAGCTAGCAAGCTGCAGTCCGGATCCTGATGTTGCTAATCAAGCACATGGGTAAAGTGCAAAGAACAAGCACACGGAGACCCAGCCAACTGCAAAAGTAGGCTGCATTATCAACTACCAAGGTCTGAAACACATAATTGCTCACTTACATAATTCATGTGCAAACTGTCATCATGAAATTAAAAAAATAAATGCATTTCGTATGGTCACCCCAAAAGAATAATTTATACAAATACCAAATTATATTCTCATACTTTTTCTGTGTAAATGAATGCATCAAAACACGGTCAATAGGTTAAAGAAGAAAAAGGAAGCTCAACCTTAAATGGCCTGGACGTAGATCCTAGGCCACCGATATTAGGGTCACAAAATGCGACCCAGGTAGAATTTTACAAAGCTGCGATGCAAAGTCCAAGCTGACTCAGCAGGAAACAATGTATAATTCTGTCAAATATTAATGAAGCCAAAATGAAAGAGTTCAGCCATGATTTAGAGGACCAGGATGCAAGGCCCAGGCCAACGATATAAGGGTCGCAAAGTACGACCCGAGCAGAATTTTACGAAGCTGCGATGCAAAGTCCAAGTTAACTCAGAAGGAAGAAACGTATAAATCTGTCAAAGATTAATGAGGCTGAGATGAAAGAGTTTGGACATGATTTAAAGGACCTGGACGCAGAGCATAGGCCAACGATATAAGGGTCGCAAAGTGCGACTCAGAAAGAATTTTACAAAGCTGCGATGCAAAGTCAGAGTTGGCTCAGCAGGAAGCAACGTATAATTCTATCATAGATTAAATAGACTGAAATGAAAGAGTTTGGCCATGATTTAGAGGACCTGGATGCAGAGCCCATGATATTAGGGTCACAAAGTGCGACCCAGGCAGAATTTTACGAACCTGCGATGCAAAGTCCAAGTTGACTGAGCAAGAAGCAACATATAATTCTATCAAAGATTAATGAGGCCAAAACGAAAGAGTTTGACCATGATTTGGAGGACCTATACGTGGTGCCCAGGCCGGCGATATTAGGATCACAAAGTGCAACCAAGGTAGAATTTTACAAAGTTGCAATTCAAAGTCCAAGTTGACTCAGCAGGAAGCAACGTATAATTCTGTTAAAGATTAATGTGGCCAAAATGAAAGAGTTCGTCCATGATTTAGAGGACCTGGATGAAAAGCTAAGGCTAACGATATTAGCGTCGCAAAGTACGACCCAGACAAAATTTTACAAAGCTGGGATGCAAAGTCCAAGTTGACTCAGCATGTAGCAACGTATAATTCCATCAAAGATTAATGAGGCCGGAAATAAAGGGTTTGGCCATTATTTAGAGGACCTGGATGCAGATCCCAAGCCAACGATATTCGGGTCGCAAAGTGCGACATAGGCAGAATTTTACGAAGTTGCGATGCAAAGTCCAAGTTGACTTTGCAGGAAGCAACATATTATTCTATCAAAGATTAATGAGGCCAAAACGAAAATTTTTGTCCATGATTTAGAGGACCTGGACGCAGAGCCCAGGTCAACAATATTAGGGTCAGAAAGTGCGACCCAGACAGAATTTAACGAAGCTGCGATGCAAAGTCCAAGTTGACTCAGTAGGAAGCAACATATAATTCTGTCAAATATTAATGATGCTAAAACAAAATATTTTTGCCATGATTTAGAAGACCTGGATGTAGAGCCCAGGCCAACGATATTAGGGTCACAAAGTGCGACCCAGGCAGAATTTTACGAAGTTTCAAGTTGACTCAACATGTAGCAACGTATAATTTTGACAAAGATTAATGAGGCCAAAACGAAAGAGTTTGGCCTTCATTTAGAGAACTTGGACGTAGAGCCCAGGCCAACAATATTAGGGTCGCAAATTGTGACCCAGACAGAATTTTACTAAGCTGCGATGCAAAGTTCAAGTTGACTCAGCAGGTTGTAGTGTAAATTCTGTCAAAGATTAATGAGGCCAAAACAAAAGAGTTCGTCCATGATTTAGAGTTCCTGGAGGTAGAGCCTAAGCCAACGATATAAGGGTCGCAATGAACTACCTGGACAGAATGTTACAAAGTTGTGATGCAAAGTCCAAGTTAACTTAGCAGGCATCAACGTATAATTCTGCCAAAATTAATGAGGCCAAAATGAAAGAGTTCGGCCATGATTGAAAAGGTTTGGACATAGATCCCATGCCAATGATATCAGGGTCTCAATGAATGTCCCGACAGAATGTTACGAAGCTGCAATGCAAAGTCCAAGTTGACTCATCAAGCATCAACATATAATTCTGTTAAAGATTAATGAAGCCAAAATGAAAGAGTTAGATCATAATTTAGAGGGGCTGGATACAGATCCCAGGCTAACATTTCTAAGGTGGCATCAACAGGGGCATCAAAGCATGACCTTGGAGGTGAAAAATAAAGATGCAGAATTCTAGCTTGACGAACAGGGACATAGATCGGCAATCACATTCAGACACGTATTACCCCAATGCCTCGTGTTGTTCAACCACGCAACATCAGGCTAAGGGGAAGTTGATAAAGTATGGGCTTAAAGACCCATTTCTCTATTCATTCAGGCCCAAAGACCCAATATTTAACCTAAAGAGGGCATAGCCCAACAACTATAAAATGAGAATATAAGCCATCATGCAAGGTGTGTTCTGTAGCCTCCATGATAGTGTAGCTCCATCTTCTCTACACCCACTTCTCCAAACTGATTGGACATCGGAGCGGGTGCGGTCACACACCGCCATGCCCTAAGTGACCCATTTTCTTTTACAGGTACCCATTCCATTCTGGAATCACGCAGGATTGAGGCCCGCACAAGAGGTCCTATCAGAGCTTCTCCAACAGCTTCAACAGCTCAAGAACAATCAGTTCTAGGCCAAGCCCATAATAAATTTTAGCATTAACAGAGGCAGGTTGGGACCTGCTCCACTATCCTCTCCCTCCTCTGCAGCCTGCGGTAGGCCCTCTTCAGAGCAGGATCATCTTTGTCAATGACGCTGACAGCATCATCAGCATAGGAGGCTGAATGGCTGTGACCATCCAGGCGTGGGAGCCTTGACAGATCCCCAAGAAAATCAGCCACGGAAATTTCTGCAAAAGAAAAAGAGAATGATTAACATGTTGTAAAAAAAGAGTAATACAAAAAAGCAGGTGGATTTAATAACCCAGCCAAAATAGTGAAGAAGACACAATGAATACAGCTCAGATCGGCGAGACCCTCGCCGAGAGAAATGCCGTCAGGGAAATACGACAGGCCGACGGTACGGAGGGTGGAATCAAACAAGAGGTGGTACCACCTGACACTCACGACCTCAAGGTGTGAAATGGATGGTTGCTGGAAACAAAATTCAACAATAGTAGGATGAGAGTCCCACCCATTTTCCTGCCTAGATGGTTAAGTGACCATCTCCTCATCACTGAGGCCCGGGACGAGGTCCTCATCCACAAAGATGAACCGTCTCTTCCACTCAATACAAGTAGGGAAATCAGTCAACCGCTTGACCCCATCCAGCCGAAACTTCATGAAAGTCCAGTCTGGGGGCATCCTGGCGGAGTGACAAAATCGCAGAACAAAGTAACAGAAGGTTAGATACCAAGGAGGTGTGATGTGTCCATATTATACGATGATTTTGGGAATATTTTGTACTCATTTTTTAAAGTATTTTGTGCTCTAGATACTCTATTTTACCTTGAAATTTTATTACTAGAGTTAAGAGCGACTTTATTGCTTTTGTCACTTGGAACAAGGATTCCATGAGAAAAGGTAATTGTTGAAGATTTGAAAACCTTGAAGACTCCATTTTGAAGACAATGAAGACTTTGAAGATCGGAAGAAAGGAAGAGGAGACTACTACACTAAGACCAAAGAGAATAAGTCATTTGAGGGCATAGTACTCTGGTCATCGCGAGTTGCGATGCCTGTGTCGCGAGTCTCAACGATCATCAGCCCAAACTTACTTTTTGGACTTTTTGGACTATAAATACTCATTACTTTTCTCCTTCTTCCACAAATTTTCTCTCCCGATTCCGAACCTCAAAACCCTTGTTTTTCCATCTTTTCTATCTTAATTTCTTCTTGAATTCTTGTTTGATTTGCTTTTGTTAATTAGTATGGGTTATAGTAGCTAAACATTACCTGGGGAGCAATTGATTAAGGCTTCCAAGCCCATGTCTTCAGATTTATAAGTAAGCTATTTATTGCTTTGCTATAGTGTATTTATTGTTCTTGAATTGGGTTGTTGAATACATTAATGATATTGGAAGTTTGAGTATATGAATTGCTTGTATGATATTGTGTTAGGGTTTGGAGAAATTAGTTAATTCTCCCTTATTTTGATATGAAATCCAAGAGCATGATTTAGAGCTTCTAATGTTGTTCATGATTTGATGAATGCCAGATACATGTGATAATGTCGAATTCTTTGTCATATTCATTTTGTGTAGCAAATGAGAGAGGTTTATGAATGTTGAACGTTCTTGACATATCTAGTATAAATACATGAATTGGTTCAATTCTTAGACACGGTGTAGTGTTTATAAGTGTTACCAAGCTTGTTAATTATTTGTACTTAATGCCATTAATGGGATACCTTTAAGCGTTGAACGACTAAAAGGGTCATTAGTGAGGTTTAGCTAGAGATGTCGAGTTTTCCTGTATTTGTCATTAGTGAGGTTTAGCGAGAGATGTCGAGGTTTAGCTTAGGAATATCCCTTGTCTCTATGGATAACCAAACTTGCCATTATTTACTTAGTTGTAGTTAAGAGCACTTTAGGGCTTAAAAATAGTATCTTTGAGAGGTACGGCGAAAGTGTCTACTATCACCCACACTATGTGACATAGATATTGAGATAGGTTTAAATGTCTAGTATGCGATAGAATCTAGAATCAAAGTCATTTACCGATCATGTTATGCAAATATCCCAAAGTTTAGCTTATTATAGTTTGTTCTCTTGTGCTGCATGCTTCATATTTTTAAACAACCCCCCTAAACCTACGTTTGTGACACTAGCCATTCCCAACACACAATTGGAGTGATGCCCAGTTGTAAATATTTGAATTCTAGCATCTTTGTGGATGACCCCAAACTTTTCACTAGCTACTCTTTCGTAGGTGGTAGTGAGTACGGGAACAACATATAAATTTCTATCTTTGGTCTCTTAGCACTTTGTGGGTTAATTCTCCCAAAAGTACAACCATGTAAAGTGCGGATCAATGAACACCCTACTTTCAACAGGCTGCTTACCCAGGCATATTCTGGTCAGTCTTTGATCTATATACTTTTTGGCATTATTCCTAATTAATCCAACTTTCATCCTTTTGAATGTCGAGTTTTCCTGTATTTGTGCCCCGATACTTCTCATAAATTGGCACCTTGGAGTTTTCCATGTATTTTCTTAAGACACAGATCTCAATACAAGGGTTATCACTGCCTTGATCCCTCGGAATACTCAATTTGATAAGTTTTTCTTCCCGGTTCCTCTCTTAGGACCAGCAGTTTCCCCTACTTTCCTTGATGTTTTGGCCTTTCTGGAGCCTTCATCAGTACCTTTAGATGTTTTTGAGCCATCTACCATAGTTCTTACATGCTTCTCTCCGGCGTGGTCATTCTCCTTGGCTTAGCGACCTACACCGCGTGGTTCTACAACTCCTTCGTCACATGTATTTTTGTCATCTAAGCCTACTTATCGATTTCCTATGGCTACTTGCTCGAGAAATGGATGGCTCATATACAAGGAATTATGTAGTTATGATATACCTAGAATTTTGAGTGCTTTGTTTATTCAAACTGAGCCACACTGCTATCGTACTTCTGCTAAGGATCCAGATTGGGTTACCACTATGGCTTCTGAAATGGTTTCCATTCACACTCAGCATACTAAGAAATTGATTTCGCGTCATTCGCATGTAAATGTTGTTACATTTAAATGAGTGTTTTATTTGAAGTTTAGTGCTAATGGTTTTCTTGATCGTCATAAAGCGAGACTTGTTGTACAAGGTTTTTCGAAACTTCCAGGATTTAATTATGATCATAGTTTTATTCGCGTGGTTAAGGCGTCTATAGTTCACATTGTCTTATCTCTTATTGTTCTTAACTTGCCTTTTACATCTGTTGGATGTCAAAAATGACTTAATTGAATGGGTTTCTTGACTCTCCAGTCTACATGGAGCAGCTTGCTGCTACAAACTATCATGCTCACACTATCGAGGTAAGTCGAGGGTTGCCCCCTGTTAGGACGTCTATCATCCCTAACATGAATAATTATTACACGACAAGCCAATAAAGTTAGATTCCAATGATTGGAATGGTACTCTCGGTCAACATGCATGCACTCACCTCGTCATTACTCACGAACCTACAATAGTTCTAACCCAACAGTCCCAAGGCAGAAATTCAAGCCTAAAAGGATAATATACTACATACGAATCAACGGCTGCATCATAGAACATATATGGAATATATCATACAAAAATATAAAACATAAATCAAGAACGAATGTTAATAGAACATAAAGATAGGGAAATCAAAGAATCTAACAAAGTCAACATCTAGTTATGAATACAAATAATTCCCAAGTAATTAACTACTCTAGAGACATTGAACCCAATACAACCATTGGATTCAATGCCATAAACTAGGAATAATAAATGAGAAGAGAAGAGCTAGCCTTTTTCTCTCTCTACCTACTCTTGAAACTAAAATTACAAATGAACCTACTATTTAGTACTTAGTAAACCCTAGTGAACTAGTGGCTCTTTATATAGTAGGTGAAAATGAGCCTTATAAAAGCCTAAAATAAAAGATAAACTCTAGCAGCCACGCCACACGGCCCCAACAAAAGTAGACGAGTCGCGGATTGGAGACATTCCTTGACCAATTTGAGCGTGTGGTGCATGTCAAGGCATGCGGGCTGCCGTCTGGAGAGCACTTCTAGTGGTCTGAGCAGCGTTGTACATGCCGTCTATAGTCATTGCCTTTTGCCTCTGAGTACGCGGTCACGCAATAGGTTGCGGGGTACGGACTGGAGGTCTGGGTCTTGAACTTATAGGCGCATGAGCCGCACCAAAGCACATATACCGCGATAGGACTTAGTTGCATAAGCCAATGATTTGGCATGGGCCGTGTAAATGTACACATGTCATGCTATTCTTCACTTTCTTCCGGACTTTGACTCCTTTTCTTCGGCCCATCCATCTATTACCACGTTTTAGCTCATGGCCTTCGGTCTACTACCATCCTTGCGAATAACCTTCTACTATCTACTACCATTCTTGTGAATAACCTTCTACACAGTCTGAAGTGCCAATGAGCAATCTACAAATAAAAGCTCAAAAAACAGATCTAGACGCTTGTATGGGCATAAAATCCATTCGATCTAACGTAAGCTACAAAAGGAGGTATTTAGGTATGAAAACCACAAACGGTCATCTAAACCCTTTGTAATGTAAAACTCACCTATATAGAGCAATCTACCATACAAAAATAAACAAAAGATACGTTAAATGCCTTAGGAAACACATGTATTTCACGTCAGATCACTGCGCAAGGTCATCTATGGATTGAAGCAGGCTCCTCGTGCTTGGTTTCACCGCTTCAACCCTTCCTTATTGGTCTTGGTTTCACTTGGATCTCATCTAAAACTTCATTGTTTTTGTTTGCATAAGGTGCCTCCTTATTATTGTTCCTGGTTTATGTTGATGATATTATTGTCACGGGAAATGATGGTTTGCTAATTCATAAGTTCATTGATTATATGAATCAAGAGTTTAAGATCACCGATTTTGGCACCTTACTATACTTCTTGGGTTTAGAGGTTGATCCTACTTCAAATGACTTGTTCCTTGGTCAAGCAAGATATGCCAAGGACATTCTACTTCGAGTTGCAGTCCATGTCGCCACCTCTTTTGTGGCTTATTCACAGCTTCTCAGCTCTTTCAGTAAGCCATTTGATAATCCAAATCTTTATCGTTCCTTGGTTTATGCACTTCGGTACTTATTGATCACACGTCCTGACTTGTATTTTGTTGTCAACACGGTCAGCCAGTTTTTGCAAACACCCACTGATGATCACTTTCAGGCTGTCACTCGGATTTTGTGCTATGCTCGTGGTACTCTTCATTATGTATTGACTTTTCGAGCAAATATGTCTGCTCTTCTATTACTTGGATATTCGAATACCGATTGGACTCAATAGGTAGAAACTCGTAGGTCCACATATGGTTACACTATCTTTCTTGGTAGTAATATAATTTCTTGGAGTTCTAAGAAACAACATACAATGTCCCGTTCTAGCTCGAAGTTAACTATTGTGCAATAGCCAATAGTTTGGATGATGAATCTTCTCAGGCACTTACGAGTGATGATTTGCGTGCCACCCGTGTTGGTGTGTGATAATAATAGTCTCTTATTTCTTGTTCGAAATCCTATTTTGCATAAGAGGGGCAAGCCATTGATATTGATTGTCAATTTGTGCGTGAGATGGTGTCTTCTGACAAGGTAAAGGTATCTCATGATTCGTTTGATCTTCAGTTTGCTGACATCTTTACAAGGGGTCTACTTCGTTCTAAGTTCAAGTTTTTATGTTCCAATCTCTGTGTTGCTAGTAATCTTATGCTTCACTGAAGGGATGATAGAGTTAAAGAATGAACAGAAGAAGAATAAAGAAATAATTGTTTTTAATTAGTTTTGTAATATTCTATTCCAGCTCTTTGTACTCACATATAAATATTAATACACACAGTGTCAATAATTTTTTAGTTCTACATTCTATCACGTTTTCACAAGATTATTTTAATTATATATTTTTTTATAAATTTTAGTTTGTCCATCTAATTTAGATTCCGTCTCTTGAAAAATGATATTTTCATAAGTCATGGAAAAACAAAAGTTAAAGTGCAAATTAGAAGAAATAATGATAAAATTTTCGGGTTGCATGAATCGGATTATAAACTTTATAATTACCACACGTTGCATAATATAATTTTAATATTGCAATTAAAATCTTTTACCTTTAATTATTCTAATTAAAGCACATTTTCCATAAATTTATGAAAAAAAGTTCCTTTTCAAAACTTTACCTCTAATTTATCATAAATTCAAGAAGCTACAATTATGTGAATCAAATGCTACATAGAAACCATCAAATCCAGCCGTCTTGAAAGCTGCTTCCAATTGTTCCATGGTTGGCCGACCCCTGAGGAATTTACCAATAAGAGCATTAGAGTAGTGAGATGATAGTGTGTTGATTTCATCTTCTGTATATAGACAAGCAATGTCTCCTAGATGCTCGGTTTTGACTTGGATATTCGGGTTGCTAGGAAGAGAAGGGGTTAATGGAAATGTCTTTGTTTTCAGAGCAGCGAGGAATGTTTTTCCGTCACCCGGCGGCGGCGGTACCTCCATGGAAAGGAGATTCCGGTGAGAAAGAGTCGTTACAGGGAAAAACCGTTTAGAGAGGAGGAGCGAAAAAAATGATTAAAATAAGATCATTGCTTATTATATAAATAATAAAATAATTTATATTTGCTTAGTTTAATTATAGTCTCTGAAAAAGACGACTCATTTAAAAATTAGATAACAATTCAACAATTTAACATTGTTCTAGCGATAAAAAAATTCACATTATTTGGATCACTTAGATTATGTTCTCTACAATTTATCTTCGCTTCATTTCAATTAAGTAAAATTTTGAATTGATAATGTTAGTTTTGGTTTATTATTTTTATATTTCACTATATTAATTTTAGTTCAACTCAATTCACTTCAATAAAAAATTTGTGTAAATACAATAAAATAGCGCAAGAATTAATTCTTTCGATAAGATATAAACAATGATAGAAACATAATTTTAGTTAAAAATTACGATAATTGTAGATGCGTTAATGATCATAAATTTTGTGAAATGAATGAATACTTTCGGTAAGATATGAAGTTATGGTCATTACTTATTACTTAGATAAAATATTGAGAAATACCGTCTTTCCATAAATTTACGGAAAGACGAGTTTCAATTAGAATAATAAAAAGGTAAAAAGTTTTGTCGTAATATTAAAAATTTACTATGCAACGTGTAGTATTTATAAAGTTTATGACCCAATTAATGCAATCCAAATTTTTTATCTTTATTTCTTTTAATTTGTAGTTTAAACCTTGATTTTTCCATAAGTTATGGAAAGAACGTATTTCAAGAGACGCATTCTATTACTTATTAGAGAAATAATAAAATAATTTATATTTACTTAGTTTAAGTATAGTCGCAAAAAAAAAAAGATGATTCATTTAAAAGCTAGATATTAATTCAACAGTTTAATATCGTTAAAATACTTTTAACGATAAGTTTTTTGCATTGTTTAAATTTATTTAGATCACTTAGATTATGTTCTCTTCAATTTATCTTCGGTTCATTTCAATTAAGTAAAATTTTGAATTGATAATGTTAGTGTAGGTTTATTATTTTTATATTTTACTATATTAATTTTAGCTCAAGTCAACTCAATTGATTAAGAAATTCGTGTAAATACAATAAAATAGTGCAAACATTTCTTAGAAATAAAATTTTTAAAATTATATTTTGTGAAGGAAATTAAATACTCGAGAAAAATAATGTACCACTATAACAATATTCTTAAAGATTTAAAATAAGAGTACATTATTTTAATCGATTACTTTTATTGTTTATGTTATCGAATAAGTATGGATTTGTTTCTATACATTAATATTATTTCTTCGGCCTGATAAATTAAATTGATCTGTCCATGATGATCATTTAATCTAATTGTTCATGTCGATGTATTTTGTCTGATTTGGTTTTGCCATCGTATATTCTTGATTCCGTTTATGTTTCTCTATTAGGAATTCTGTTCTCGATCTATATTTTTCAAGGTGTTTACAGTTTGGACAATATAGATCGTGTTTTAGATCAAAATCAAGTGGTGTTACGGCTGTTGTAGATCTCTGTTTGCCGTAGTGATATTGATGCTGATATGCTCCTCTTCGCCAAGTGATCATGATTTTTGCGGAAGCAAGTTAATATCCTTGAGGGATATGTTATAATTTTTATTGGATCTCTTATCTGTAATGGCACAGACGATCAATCCGGTTGACATGTAATTTGAATATCATTGCAATAAATCGTAAATAATTCAGAGACCATTCACGATCTGCACTTCATACACGTACATGCGAGCCCCATCACTTGGAGAAGGAACTTTAAAATTCAATGCAAGACACATTTCCTAAATCTCATCTAGGAGGAATCTGTTGGTTTAGAACCTTAACTATCTTCAATTTCTTCAAACTCCTCATGAATTTGTTTCCCTTTCCCTAACGTCTAGAGGATATGAAGATTTTTCCTTAGCAATCACTGCTTTTCTTTTACTCCCTATGAGTTGCATGGCCTTGACCACCCATGAGACCCTTGCCACAAATTTTCTTAGTTTCCAAATTAGAAACATTAGACTCATCCACTACTTTTAGGGGGGACCCCCAAAAACACCCCCCTTCTTTACTATAAGCGGAGAGACATATATAGCTAACACTTGAATCTTTAGAATCAAGCACTCCTCATCGCTGATTGGAGAAATCCAGCTGCAACCTCTTCAAACTACAGAGTTGTCCTAACCCGATGAAGTCAAGATTGAAGCAGCAAGTCGAGTAGCAGACTGCCAATATGACACATGAACCTAGTATTAGGCCCATTTGTGGGAGGTTCACTCCACAGTGTGTGAGCCAAATGGGTTGTGTGACCTAAATCTGGTACAAATTTGTAACGATCTTGCAGTTAATGAGAATGTGCGCCTCTTTGTTTTTAAAAAAATCTTTAGAATCACAAGAATGAGACACATTTGCTTGTGATTGAATCCGCGAATAATGATAATGCCCTTGACATCAAATCACAGAGGTTATTTTCCCTATGAAGTTGAGCCTTGATTGATAAATGGAAAGAACTGGAAAATGTTAGGGATCATATAAGCTTAGGGGCAAAATAAACAAATAAAGAAGAAACTATGGAATACATATCAAAAAAATTTATATGGTATGAGAATTAAAGAGACAAAAATGATGCGTCTACCCAAAATTTAAAATCTGTATCTCTCTCAAAATTTGTGAAAACACTTGAAGTGGAGAAAACCCGTCAAAATTGCCTTGTTTATTCTTATCTTTGTGGGTCCATTTGCAAAATTAACATTAATGAAAGCACACGTTACCGCAGTGGGTTGGGCATATCCTTATGGTTTAATCTGGAACTTAAGAAACACCCACTTAATTTAAAGGCAATGTGATATGGTAAGAACTAGATGTCCTGCTTTTTGAATTTTTTTGCTAGAGTTGGCAATCGGGTCGTATGACTCAACCCAACCCAATATTTGGGCCGCACAGCACGGGCCTGATTGAGGCTCGAGCATGGCCTGGACTTGAAGCCCTGGTCTTCGGTTGGCATTTGGACGGATTCTCGTGCTTGTGCACGACATGACCCATGCGCTAGTGGGGCCGGTCTAAATGGTTCGTTTGGGCATGAATTATGGGTGCATATAATAGCTTTAACAAAAAAATTGTGTAGCCCTGTATTTCGCCCACACGCCACGGTCCCGTTTGAGGTCTGAGCACAGTTCAGACCCGAACTACTAGATCATGTGTCGGGCCTCAACTAGCATTTGAATGGAAGTCCGTCCTTGAGCAAAACATGACCCGTGCGCTAATGGGCCGTTTGACCATGAATCATGGGAGCCCTTAATAGCTTTAATGAAAATATAGAGATCTTCAACTCTTTAGTTCATTTCCTTAACCACAAATCCAATACAAGACATTAGTATTTTACTTGATTTATTAAATTTATACAATAACATTAAATTAATTGTAGTTTATAAAAATAACTTCCAAATAAAAATGAATCATATACATCATTCATCAATATATTTTATTCATGAAGTATGACATATTGTGATAAAATATAATAAATTGTGAGTTGGAATTGTCAACAAAATTGTAAATTGAAATTTTAACATGCAGTTAATTAAATTTAATTAATTTAACAATGTAATAAATACTCCAATGTGATGTATTAATTAATGAATAAAATAAATTAAACTTTCTAACTTATATTATTTTATAACAATTAAAACTTACTTTATTTTAGAATAAAATATTTATTTGAGTAATTATATATATTTATTGTATATTTACTTAAATTTATATTTGCATTAAAAGAACTAATTTTGGTTTGCCGATTTAACCCAATCAAGTCAAGCATTGCACGATTCAACATGTGGCATGGCGGATAAGCATGGGTTGGGTCTGGGCCAGGTCTAAAAAAACCCAAACCTGACCCTAAAAAATATTGTTAGACCCAAAATCGTAGGGTTTGAAAATTCTAGACTCATATCCAGATTCGACTAATGGGTCTTGGATCTAAAACGAGTACTAAATAAGTCTAACGTTCAATTTTTTTAAAACTTATATTATTCTAAATACAAATAATTCTAATTTAATATGAACTTGCGTTAATTCTTCAATAAAAATAAATTAATCCATACCATAAAACCAATTTATGAGAGATATTTTTAATCATATTTATTCTTGACAAAATAAATAAATAAAGCTACCCATATATTTCTTCAAGACCCCCGTCAACTCATGTCTTTTCCACGCATGTTTGGAGTGGATACAGTGTGATTGTAGACATCTAAAGTTTGAGAGAGAATGAGTGAGTAATTTAGGAATTAGGGTAAAGTTATGTATAAGGTTAAATGGGTATATGAGTCGGGTCTGAGTCTTAATATTTTATACCCAAATCCAGACCCATTTTTTAAAAAATAAAAACACAAACCTTCAAAAGGGCCTCAAGCCAATTAGCTTATGCAAAGTTTAATACAAAGTTTTTTCTAAGTTATTACAATAAAGATTAAAACAGGTTATTGGCTCCCTAATCTCAAAAAACATAATGGTTTTGTCTCAAGCACATAAGTTGGTAAAAATGTGCTACTGCCTACTGGCACATGAATTTGATGATCATATCAAAAAGAGAAAAAAATGAAAAATGTCTATGTCGACCATAAAGACAAACATGAATAAAGCATGTGAGAGAATCTCTTAGAATTTTTACTCATCCCCTCACAAGATAGAGTTCCATGATAGCAAGAAACATATGATAACTCAATGTATCATAAATGTCTATTATGCTACATCTGTTAATGGCAAGCAATTAGATTACGTTTACCCTAACAAAGGCCTCAAACAGGCGTGTCCTCTATCACTATATCTCTTCATCCTTTGTCAGTGCGTTCTCTCCTCAGCTCTAGACTCCCCGATTCTGGAGGGAAAAAATTGGCATCTTAATCAACAAATCAGGTACCATAATATCCCACCTCGTGCATGCAAATGACTGCCTGATTTTCATGGAAGACAGTGAACATAATATTAGACTCCTAGCCCAGAGACTGAATTTTATGCAAGATATTTTGGACAGAGAATCAATTTTGAAAGATCGTCTTTCTTCTCCAGCCCAAACACACCATCATAGCGGAAACTATGAGCTTCATGTGCACTAGATATTCACATATTAGGCTTTACGAATAGATATATGAGAATCGTCATCCTCACTTCTAAACGAAAGAAATTTATACGTGAGGGATTCATAACAAAACCTCACAAAAAATAGAGAAGTGGAGATAACATGCAAATGTCAAAGTTAGCTCTTCAATGGAAGAATCATATTGGCAAAATTAGCTCTTCAATCAATGGCAAATTATGCATTATTGATCTACATGCTTTCAAATATATACTCCCCTCGTCCCACTATAAATTGATTATTTACTTTTTTATGGTTTTCAATGAGCATGTCTGGCCGTAAACATCTCTAGTTGCCTATAATAATGCTGCATAAAAATTTAATATTAAAAAAATATATGTTAAGATGAATCTAACAATATCTCACATGATATTTTTATTATATACTCCGTATAGATTAATTTATATATACGGTAAAAGTTTGTAAAATTTGACTCTTAAAAAGCAATTAAGAAATTTATAGTGGGACAAAGAGAATGTATAATAAGTTGGACTCTCTAGGAAGACATTTCATCTGGAGTGGTAACACAACCAGACACGCAATACACTTGAAAAGATGGGAGGCTATGTATAAATCTAAACATGAAGAAGGGATGAGACTCAAATTCACAATGCAAATGAATCACGCTCAACTAGCCAAGCATGAATGACAAGTCATAACAAAACCCATATCAATGTTTTTCTCTGTAATGATAAGAAAATGTAAAAGCATCCGATATGTTAGAGGTGAAGCCAAAACAGAACCGTCATGGGGGTGGAAATCAATACACTGGAGAGAAAGGTTACTCAAACATAAGTTGAGATGGCAAATCAAAACTGGAATCAAATAAGCATTAGAGAGGAATGGATTTCAAGGACTCAAAACTCATTGGCAAATACAGCCTTCAGGACAAATCAGTCATCTTTAAAAGCACATACGTAATTGATGACAACCAATAATAGAGATTACTTGTAAGAGCCGTCTTTCAACCAATGACTTCAAGCATAAATCTATGGTTTGAATACCAAAATACATAAATATTATGGTTAAAGACAAAATCATACGGGGAGAATTGAAAACATAGGAATATACAATCAAGATGAGATATCGAGAAAGCAATAATTAAACTCGACTACCAACCCACAAATAAGGGTGTTCCTATCTTCATGGAAAACACACCTAAATCCACGTTTTCAGTTCCTCACATGACAAATTTTATCAAAGACAAAATTACAAATGTGGGGTGGTCCTGTCTGCTATTCAACAATAGAATCAGTAGACCATCTATATGTAGAAAGTGAAAAATGTAGAAAGGTTTGGAGATACAGTATCCTGGGGTTTGATTTCTCTAGCTCTAGCTCATTTACAATTGACTTTGTGGTAGGATTTCATAGGCCCATGTGGTGGAATATCCCATGTCAAACAAGACTCAATCAACATACGAGAGGAAGAAAAATGCCTATATTTTACACATGTTTTAAAGGGGAAGATGGCATAGTTGATATAATGAAAGATTGGAAGACCATGAACCCATATACACATGGCCAACAAAAAACTTTTAATGGTGGAAAAATAACACTTTCACCACCTTTCGTCACATACGCCACTGATCCAGCTTTCCGGAAGGATATGTTGTTATCATTGGGAGCGTGGGATTCTAATCACCAACATATACACCAAGAGATTAATTGTATCAAACTATATTGACATCATACACACTGCAAGCAGAAATACTGAAAATACTAAATTGCCTAGAAGATTTGAAAGAAAAAGGCAAGATCCATGTTTGCATCTAGCCAGACTCATTGTTAGCGACAAACTTCATGTAAGGAAAACAGTTGCCGAGATCGGAGGTTGAAAATGAAGTTCTAGTTGACAACCAAATTTCTACTAACTTTCAGTCCATTTCCTTTAGGAAAAGCTTCCAAATAAATAGTCCAGTCGGCCAATTAAGTAAGCCAATCTCTACTAATTTTTTTAAAAATTATTTAATAAAATTTAAGCACTTTTTATGGGGAAAAGGAAATAAACTCATTTTTTGTAATTTAATCAATCTGGCTCCCTTAGAATAGAGAGGAAGCAAATTTGATGTTTTTTTTGAAAAAAATCATTCATTCCAAGATGCTGGGAAAAACGCCTAGCGACGATTACAATGAGTGGAATTGACATCCAATCTAACTAGCCTCTAGCAAAAACTAACATATTGCAAGGATATATAAAT
>JAULKM010009955.1:0-31140 GCA_032355605.1 Rubia tinctorum
TTATGACACCGCCCATCTCCACCACCACCGGCCACCACCTCACCACCCCACCCTAACTCCACTCACCTCCCATAGCCACCATACCGCCTTCCATCGCCGTCGTAACCATCTTCATCAGCCACCACCAGCCCCAACCACGACCACCAGCCCCAACCACCACCACCAGCAACAGCCACCGCCAACACACCACTCGCCACCTCTGCTCAAATCACTCTTGTCCTCCTTTCATCCCCGCTGAGCGGTGATGGGTTTTCTCCTTTCCTTCTCCCCACCACCAATCGTCGTCGCTTGACCCACTCTCGGCGTCACTGATGCACGAAACACTCCCCATCGACGAAGCTCCCTCGACGATGAAGAAAGGGATCGAAACCCACCCTCGACGACGAAGCTCCCTCAGGCGACGAGAAGAAAAGGGGGTCGGAATTCAGATTTGATGTAGTATTTCATGAATTCAATAACGACAACAATCACAATGCTATATGTGTGCAGGGGGAGAAGAAATATTAGGAAGAAGACACGTTAGCAGGGGAAGAAGAAAGAAACAGAGACGACGCAAAGAAGGGAGGGTTTTCTCCTTTTTATTGTTATTTTTTAAAAGTAAGGGCAAAATTGTATTTTCATTAGAATCATGCCAAACTTATGTTGACTTAAAAGTCAACAGAGTCAAAAGTTATTTTGGCACTTTCTAAAATTGCAGGGTTATATTGACACTTTCAGCCTAAAGTCAAGGTCATTTTAGCATTTAACTCTTAAAAAGTGATATATACCAATATAACTCTAACTACTTGACTAAATACTAATGTAACTCTCAGTAATTTTTATGGAAAAAATAACCCTAACTAGTTAATATAAGTGCCAATATAACCATCGGACCCCATATCTGGCATTGACTTCCATATTCCAGCGTTGATTGTATGTAAAATGTCCAAAATACCCTTAATGTTAAAATATGAATTAGAGTTGACAAATTTACCCTTATAGTTTGCTGGACCGCTGCTGTAACATGTAGGGTTATATCAACACATCGTGAAAACTAATGGGTTATATCAAAACATTCCTAAAACTTATAGATTTATATCAGCACGTTCGTAAAAAGTGTAACGTTATATTAGTACATATTATAAAAGTTAAGAGTGCGTTACTCGGTTGGCCTTAACGGGCGACCACATCATCATATACACCACTATCACATTATAACATCTTATACACCATGAAATTTGACAACAAAACACCGTCATTCATATTAAACACCATTATCACATATCGTAGCCTCATTTCAAAACTCATCAACATTAAAAAGTCTAGATCGAATAACACAACGAAATAACAACCACCACAGCACCAAAGGTCATCCAACCATTAATCCAGACTAAACACAACAAAATAAACAAAATATCATCAAAATCCCTATATTATATAGTATGTGCTGATATAACCCTACACTTTTTGCGAATGTGTTGATATAACACTATAAGTTTTAGGAATCTGCTAATATAACCATATCAATTTTCTTAATGTACTGATATAACTCTAACTGTTACGGCGGTGGTGCAACAGTGGTCCGACGACGGTATGGTGGTGGTCCAGTGGTGGTTCGGCGGCAATACGGTGGCAGTCCGACAACAATATTTGGGGGTATTAATGATTTTAAGGGTAATAAAGTCATTTTCTTTTTTTTGTATATTTATTTTTTCAGAAGGGCAAAAATATATTTTTACAAAATTCCTGCTAAAATTTTTCGGAGAGGGTTATATTGACACTTTCACTGATTATTTAGGGTTACATTGACACTTTCAAATATTGAAAGATTATATTGACACTTATGTCAACTAGGTAGAAGTTATAAAATAACTTTTCTAAAAAAACAAACATATACGGAGTTCGAGGGTTGTGGTTAACCGAGTTTATTATTGATTAACTTATAGGTTAGATTTTATTATCATTTAGTAAACAGTTAAAAAGTATATATTTTAGAAGGAAAATGCATATTTGGAGCAAAATTAGGACATGTGGTGTGTTTGGTGGAACTGTGTTTATAAGCAAAACTGACTTATTATAAACTGACTTATCTTTGAATGATTGATTTTAAATATAAAAAAGGAGGGAGATCAGTTTATGCTTTTTTCCCAAAAATTTAATTTTTTAGGAGTTAACCAAACACTAAAATGGTGTTCAGTTTATAAGTAAAGAACTTGACTCCGAATTTTCAGTGACCAAAATAAGTCCGTGACCCTGTGACCAATGCCGAAACGACACTGTTCAATTTTTTTTATCCAAACTCAATTATCAATCGGCTTAATCCAAACTGCATATTCTTTCTTCCACCAAACTATCTACGCCGGCAATCAAACGAGCACGATGACATAGAATTATCCGGCTTCTTTCCGGAGAAAAATGAAATCAACGAACATGAATGATCTAAGTCCAATCATCCGCTCACTCTTGTTCTGGTTCTGAATTCTAATTCAGGATATATAAGAAAGCATACTTATGTACATCTGCTCCATCTTCTAATCCATTCCTTCCGATTATCAAAAGTAAGTTATCAGTTCATAGTACTACCACCTTAGGCTATGACTTTTGACTTGCCTGTTGGGTGGTAAAATAGACCCTTAACTCGCGGGCCAAACGGGTTATCTAATTTTAAATTCATATGGGTATGGGTAAAATGGGTAATGGGTCAAATGGGTAATTGAAAAATATGGGTTGAACGGGTTGAGTTTGTGGGTTGACCGCAGGTTTACCCATATATGTTAAAACCCACGGGTTTACCCATATGGGTAGGTATATAAACTCACATGTGTCAATATATGAGTTGAAACACGCGGGTTTACTCATATGTGTTGGTATATAAACTCATATGAGTCAATATATAGGTTGAAACCCGCTGGTTTTACCCATATGGGTTGATACATAAATCCATATGAGTTTATATATGGGTTGAAACCCGCAGATTTATCCATTTTGACCCGTGAGTTGAATGACTTTCAACCCGCGGGTTGAGCGGGTTTCAACTCAACCCGTTTTGATCCGACCCATTTTTTACCCATCATAAAATGGGTCATACCTACATTTTAAGTACCCATTTTACTCAACCCGTATTTGACTCGTCCGCCCATTTGCCACTCCTACTTGCCTGCATACCCCAGTTCACACCCAGCCTCTAGATCTGCCCGTTGGCGCTGGAATGACGGACTGGTCCAACCACACAAGCAGATTTGCACGTCCGCACAGAACAACTAGTAGTCGTCGCTTCCCATTGATTTATCGCAGGCGGGGACATAGAAGTTTCATGGACCGAAGGAGCAGATCCGATAAAACATATAAAATCTGACAGAGAAAGGACGACAGCTTGGCTCAAGCCGATTGATAATTGAGTTTGGATTAAAAAGATTGAACGGTGTCGTTTCTGCAGTGGTCACAGTGTAACAAACTTATTTTGGTCACAAAGGATCCAGACAGCCCTGCAAATACACCCATAATCTCTCCCAAGTTTTCAAATAAGTCAATTTTACGTATAATTAATATAACTACACCAAACTGCTAGTTAATTTTAGTTACTTAAATAGTTAAGGAATTAGGGATCAGTATGGACGAAACAACTAATTTTTGGTAATCCTTCCGATGATTTAAATCATATATGTATATTTTGGTCCATTGACATTAATATAATTTGACTGAGTTGGAGATAATTCTACGTATTATAAGGGATTCCTATACGGATGGAAAATATTTTTAGCGATTAAAATTATCGGTTTTAGTCTTCTAGTTAGGGAATGGGTTGAACGGGGAGATGGACTGGATTTTTAATTTGGGAGCTTAATTTTTCTTTGTTTTGATTGCGTTAATATTTGATCAGAAGTGTTGATGGAACATTTTGTATGCATTTTATCTGATGCTTCACTGTCTCTTATTATGTTGGGTAGTCTCGGGTCAATATATCAGCCAACTATACAACGACAACCAACTATCCTTTGCGCGCGCCTCTCCTTGGCACGTAAATCTTTGCTTAAAATATGATATTGCCTAGTGTATGTGTGTATCTCTCTTATTGTCAATGAGATTTTAGATTAGAGTATTTATAATATTTAGTTAGCGCCTTTTTATAAATAAGTTTATCTCACAACATTATTTGCTCTAGATTTCATAGATAAAACTTCATTTCTGCTCTATTGTTTTGTTTGTCACTTATTATTCTTCTCATTCTTTTTACACTTTACAGCAATTTTTGGTAATTACCAACATATCTAATAAAACTTGGCCTTCCTTAACCCGACCACTCTTCTCTCTTTTGTATTAGGAGATTTTGTTCCACTCCTATGTATGAATTAGAATTGTGAGATTTAAATGTAGTTGGTTTTATAAAAAAGAAATGTAGTTGGGAAAATGGTGGTAGAAATGGCTAGTATGATAACTATGATGACGATAGGGAGGAGTAATGTAGAAGCTCCATATTTATAAAATTTGATGCAGTTACATTTAAATTTTTTATATTTTAATATTGTATTTATACATATTACATACATATGTTTTAGATCGATTTTTCGTTAAATAGGGTCATATCAAAGTTATTATGATTAATAGGATGATTTGCTATTTTTGTATTTGCTGTAGTTAGATATGAAAATCTTTTAAAATAAATTTCAGTATTTAAATAATTATAATACGACGTTAAAAATTACAATAATGATTTTGATTATAAATGATCTACCGAGAGACTTTCTCTACTTTTTTAGTGATTTTTAACATTATTCTTGAGACTATTATGGTTTTATTAGGATATTAATGATTTGTTGTATTGTTAGAATTTGTAGCTTTGTGTATCTTGCAAAACACGTACTCCCTCCGTCCCGGAGAAAATGTCACACTTTCTATTTTCGTCCGTCCCAAAGAAAATGGCACAATTCAAATCTGTCCTCAAATGGCAAAAAAGAGCTCATGCATTTACTATATTATCCCTGAAAAAGTTGAATAAATCCACTAGTCAACTCTTCCATTACCAAAATAACCTTCCTTTATTTCTCATCAACACTTCCACATCAGCTTGCATAAAAAACCGATCCAAAAGCAAATGTGCCATTTTCTCCGGGACGGAGGGAGTATTAAAATTTAAAATCATGTAAAAAAACATGAAAGTAATATATTGAAAATTATCATAAATAATTAAAAAGTAAAATAATTTAATTATTCAAACGTCAAATAAATAAAACGATTTAAATTAGAAAAACATCAAATTAAAATGCTAAAATGTTCATATAGTGTGAAAATTGTCAAATATTGAATAAAAATATGGCAAAGTCTTGGGAAAGATGGTCTTTCCATAGACATATGAAAAGACGGAATTGAATTAAAAATATAAAAAATTATAAGATTTTAGTTGCAATATTAAAAATTTATTATGCAACATGCAGTAGTTATAAGTTTGTGACCCGATTAATGAAACCTGAAAATTTTAATTTAATATTTTCTAATTTGCAGTTTAAACCTTGATCTTTCAATAAATTATGGAAAAATCGTCTTTCAAGAGATGGACTCAAAAAATATATATATCAAATTAAAAGAGCAAACTAAAATCGTAAAACATGAGAGAAAAAATTATAAAGAGTGTCATCATAATTTTTTAAAAATAAATATTATAATACATCGCACAAAAACAATAAAACATCATCTCGAAATTGAAAATATCACACATTTACATTTTTAAAATATTAAAAGTTAAAATAATGTATAAAAAACAAAAAAAAATGAAAGTAATATATACAAAGATCATCATAAATAATGATAAAGTTAAATAATTAAAATTATGGGTTAAATCAGTCCCAAATCACACAATAGGGCCAAAATACACATCAGCCTCAAAAACTAACTAAACCCTAACCCTACTTGATTGACGCGTCGCCCAATCTAATCCACCGCCACACCCCCAAACTAGTTGTCATCGTCCCGTCCGCCGCCAGGAACGACCGCGGTGGAATCCACAGCCCGTCCTCATTTCTTACTTTCGTTCCGACGTACTCAAACCATAAATTGTAATTCATCATTGAAAAACTCATTTGAATTCGTTGTCTACGCCGTTGCAAAACCTTGTTTCCATGCGACAAATCGTCAGCACCCAAATCCGGCAAAAAAAATCAATTTGAACCGGCAAAACTAACGGAGGATGGAGGAGGATATCAGTGGTGAAGAAAAGAGGTTGAAAAGATATTGAAAAGAGGCGATAATTGAAAAGAAATGAAGTTTGAATGCTGCTGGAAAATCGTGAATCTGGTCACTAAAAAAATATATATCAAATTAAAAGAGCACACTAAAATTGTAAAACATGAGAGAAAAAAATATATAGAGTGTCATCGTAATTTTGTAAAAATAAAAAATTATAATACATTCACAAAAACAATAAAACATCATCTCGAAATTTAAAATCATCACACATTTACATTTTTAAAATATTAAAAGTTAAAATCATGTAAAAACAAAAAAAAATTGAAAGTAATATATAGAAAAATCATCATAAATAATGATAAAGTTAAATAATTAAAATTATGGGTTAAATCAGTCCCAAAACACACAATAGGGCCAAAATACACATCAGCCCCAAAAACTAACTAAACCCTAACCCTACTTGATTGATGCGCCGCCCAATCTGATCCACCACCACACCCCCAAACTGGTCGTCATCGTCCCGTCCGCCGCCGGGAACGACCGCGGTGGAATCCACAGCCCGTCCTCATTTCTTACTTCCGTTCCGAAGTACTCAAACCCTGAATTTTAGTTCATCGAAAAACTCATTTGAATTAGTTGTCTACGCTGTTGTAAAACCTTGTTTCCAAGCGACAAATCGTCAACACCCAAATCCGGCAAAAAATTTCAATTTGAACCGGCGAAACTAACGGAGGGTGGAGGAAAATATCGGTGGTGAAGAAAAGAGGTTGAAAAGAGGCGATAATTGAAAAGAAATGAAGTTTGAATGCTAATGGAAAATTATGAATCTGGTGACTTCGCCGGAGAAAATGGAACATATAATTTATTGCGGAACTTTTATTAACTTTTTAAAAATTACCTCCCAAAATAATATTATCAGTTTGACCCCAACTCCCACAAAAAAACCCCATAAATTATAATTTAAATCATCCCGATCTCCCTATGAAACGTCTTATTTAAAATTTTGTAATTAAAAAAAAACAAACAAAATTTTCAGCAATGGAGACCATGTTTAGCCACGTGGAACACTATACAAAAAGGAAAAACACATACTAGGGTCAGTTTCAAGGAGCAGCTTAAACGCGTAGAAAATATAAATGTCAATAAATAACATCAAGTAGAGTAAATTTACATACATAACTGAGGAAGACTTTGATGTGGTAAACATGCAGTAGGTAGAGCTGACATATATATGGCTATAAATTATATGCCGTGCAGAATCTATAGGCTCGTTTTATAATAGCTCAAATGGCCTTTAGTGTAGACCTCATGAAGACTTTTTTAAAATTCTATTTTATGTTATTCCATGGCATATCTACATGTATAATTGCTTGTCGAAGTTCGTTTCCTAATTTTTGCGTGACGGACTTTTGAATAATAGCATATCTTATCACCAAAATGTGCTTTGTATGCATTTTGAATGGTTTTACATTCTATAACTGCTAGACTTTGGATTTTGTATCTATTTCAGATCACTTAATTCATTAATTAGCGATCTAATAAGTGTTACTATTAGCTTATCAAAGCACTTGAACTATAAAAATAAAATAAAACAATTAGTTGTATATTTTACATCAGTGTGGATTTTATACTCTTTGTACAAGTTTATGTTGATGGTATTATTCTAACCAATAATGATTATGTTCTTTTTCAGCATTTTTTTCCTACGTACTTATCGTGAGATCGCTATTATTGATTTGGGCAGGTTTCAATACTTTCTAGGTCTTAAAGTAGTTTCTACGTCTGATGGTCTTTTCTTGGCTCAAGCTAGATATATATGCTCGTGACATTCTTTGTCGTGCTGGTATGTTTAATGTTGTACATGTTTCACTCTTTTTTTTAGTATACTTTTAGTTGCTTAATTCTATCAATGCCCCCTTTTAAAAATCCCAAATTGTTTCGTTATTTGGTTGACGCTCTTTGAACATTTTTTGTGTTTTGTCGTCTCAAATTATCTTATCTTGTGAATATTATCCAATAATTTATGCAGGTACCTAGCCTATTATTAATAATCTTAATACAGTCACTTGGATTTTGCATTATGTCCATGATACTCTCCACTTTGGTTTGAAAAGTCACTCTCTCCTGAATGTCTCTTTGATTCTCAGTTACAAATTATAGGGTTTAAGTTTAATAAAAACTAATAATTGCTCCATAAATATTTTTTTTTAAATTTAAAACTTAACCTACCTAGTAATTGATAGAATGTAAAACCCAAAAATAATTGTGATTGTGTGTATTCATATATAGTGAGTACAAAGGGTATACAAGATAGAATCAGACATTATAAAGGATATATACAAAACCTAATCAGAAAGAGTTTTCCTCTCTTAACCTGATTCTAATCCATCTGTTATTCTATCCTCCCCAAGCGAAGCATGGGACTTGTCGCAATGTAAAGCTTAGACCGTAAGAACTCAAACTGGGGACGAGGTAAACCCTTTGTAAATATGTCAGCAAACTATTGATCCGTAGGAACATAAGCAACCCTGAGCTTGCCAGAAGACACCATCTCACACGAGAAATGATAGTCAATATCAATGTGCTTGGCTCTCTTATGCAAAACCGGATTCTAAGTAATAAAGAGATCACTATTATTATCACACAGAAAAATAGGTAGTGCACAGGAAGAGACGCGCAAATCCTGAAGTAAATTCATCAATTAAACTAGTTTCATAGCAGTATTGGTCATATCCCGGTATTCTGATTCTGAACTTGAACGAGAAACCGTAGGTGATTTCTTCGCACTCCATGAAACAAGATTACCACCTCCATTGGTAAGACGGGAACCAACTCCCATGTCTGCTGAGTGCGAAGGGTGGCCATTTCAGAGTCTATAGCAGCAACCCAGTCCGGATCCTTGACCGCAAAACGATGACTACGAGGCTCGGTCTTTGCAAATAAAGCACTCAGTAAACTAAAATATCATAATCAGAAAAATCCTTGTACCTTAGAGAACCAATGCGAGAATGAGTGGCCATTGGATGTCGAAAAGAGGGAACCAAGCTGGAGATGGTGTGGATCCCGAGGTGATTGATTTTGAACCTGTGGCGACCGGCACGGAACCTGAGATTGAGATGCCGGAAGTGCAGAGAGCGGTGATGGCTGTGCTGGTGAAGTAGAGATCTCCGGATCAGCCGGTGAGGCTTTCAGTGTTTGGGCTGGTGGCTCGTGACTGGCACGCGCGATCGGGTGGCCAACGCGTGATACGACGGCGGTGGCAGCGGTGGCGGTGTCTGAGCTGGCTACTATTGGTCATGCTGTTGGTCACTCTGTGGCAAACAAACACAATTTTCTGAAGAACCCTAAGTTTCCGGCAAATGATTAAAATCATTTTTTTTCAAAATAATGGTGATTGGGCTGAAGAAGGTGGCCCAAACACCTCCGAAGGAATCGATCAAAGCTCAAAGAAAGTGAAAACGTCCATTGATGATAAATCTCTAACAAAACCAGTACGGGTAGTCGGAAAAAATAACTTATCAAATCGAGCATGGCGAGTGATGTACTCCTTCTTAGTGACGGGAGCAAGACACTGATAACCCTTGTACTGTGAAATTTATCCAAAAAATATACAAGACATACTCTGAGGTGCTAATTTATGCGCAACATAGGGCCTCAAATACGGAAAAACTAGACAACCAAATAGATGAAAATTGGACTAGTCAGGGGTAGTACCAAAAATAACCTAAAGTGGAGACTGACCGGATAAAACCGGGGTAAGCAGTCTATTGATTATGTAGACTTTTGTCGAAAATGCATCATACTAAAATGAATGATGAAGGCCAGAATGAAAGAGCATCAACAAACCTATCTCAGTAATATGACGATGCTACCTCTCTGCGCGATCATTTTGCTCAGGAGTGTAAGGACAAGAAAGTTGATGAACTTCGATTGAACGTCCTCCAAAAAACCTAGCCGCCACAGCCTTCTTCTTCTTCAATCTTTTTCCCCATCTTCCCATTAGGGGAGATGGAGAACAACAGTTTATTTTAATTTATGTTTCTGTTATTCAATAAGTGTGAGATTTATCTCCACATATTAGTTTTGTTCTTCGACCTGATCGATTAGATCGTTGTGTTCACGATTATAGCTCGATTTAGTTGTTCGCATTGATGTATTGTTCTCGATCTGCTTTACAGATCGTGTGTTCGTAATTTCTCTTGTGGTTTTACTTTTGGGTTTCCATTAATTTGGATACAGTTTTCAAGTTGTTTACAGTTTGAACAACATGGATCGTGGTTGGATCAAGTGGTGTTACAGTTGTAAAAGACCCCTGTTTGGCGCAGTGATATTGATGCGTGATACGCTCCTCTTTGCCAAGTGGTCATGTTTTTCGCATGAAGCAAGTTAATATCCCCGGGACAATGTTACAGTTTTTTATTGGATCTATGACTTGTAATAGTACATACGATCAGTCTGGTTGACATGTAATTTATTCATCCTTGCAATATGTTAGTTATTGCTAGAGGCTAGTTGGATTGGATGTCAATTCCACTCATTGTAATCGCCGCTAAGTGTTTTTCCCCAACATCTTGGAATTATTGATTTTTTCACAAAATAATTAAATTCAAATCGATTAAATTTGTTAGGAATACATAGCAATATACCCTACCTACTTGCTAAATACCAATATAACCCTCAGATAATTTTTAGTGCAAAAATAACCCTACCTAGTTGATGAAAGTGCTAATATGACCCTAAGACATCATTTCCGGTATTGACGTGCATTGACCACTTATAAAACGACTAAAAGGCCCTTGAACTAAAACCTTAAAATGTTCGAACAATGTTGCCCTCATGCTACCACCACCGCCTGCCTGCCGCTGCCGCCTCGCCACTACCCCCACCCAACATGCCCTGCCACCCTACTATCACCTCCACCCCACCTCACCCGTCGCCCCCACCAATCTGACACCAAAATCCAAAAGGGTTTTCCAAAAGAGAGGGAATTGCAGATGAAGGAACCGACGGCGGATCGACCGAAAGTTGTTGGAACTTCGTCGCTGCTCTGCGGGCCTTCGTCTGAGCTCTCGCGGCACTGCTCCTCTTCGAACTTAAAATTGGACGCTGCTCCCCGGCGACTTGAGTGGAAAGACATTGCGTCTCTACTCCGCTGTTGACGACCTCCTCCGCCGATAAGATCGTCCGCCTCTGGTCCACCACCATTGGTTGTTTCCTGTGCGACTTCAAAGGCCACAAAGAAGGAATCTTCGACGTCACCTTCTCCTCTGACTCTCGCTACCTCGCCACTGCCTCCGACGACAAGACTGTGACTGCCTTTTTTATTTCTTTGACAGTAGAAATAGGATTGATATGGGGATAAGAGCTCAATTTCAAAGAAAGAAATGGAGAAGTAAAGAAGATTAAGGGTTTTGGGGAGAATAATGCAATTTCCTTCAATTTTAATTTTTACAAAAAAATATCAAAGAGGTAGAATAGTCATTTTATCGAATTCCGGTCAAAATATGTCGGAACGGGTACAATTGAACTTACATCAATTATTTAGAACTATATTGGCACTTTCAATTATCAAGAGATTATATTGACATTTATGTCAATTAGTTAGTGTTATTAAAACATTTTCTTTTTTTGTTATATAGGTGTTTGATTTTCGAATCGTATCAGAAATTATCAACTTCAAGAAAGATATACTCCGTATTCAATTTGAAAAGAGCGATACTTCCTGTGTTCCAATTAAAACTACATGATTTTTTAACATATCATTTATTTTATGTGTGGTTATTTTAGTAGGTAAAGTCTTGGGGAAAATGGTCTTTCCATAGTCTTGTGGAAAGACGGAGTTGAATTACAATAATAAAAGTTAGAAGGTCTTAGTTGCAATATTAAAATTTTATTATGCAACATGTAGTAATTATAAAATTTATAACCCGATTCATGCAATCCAAAAAATTTATCTTTATTTCTTCTTATTTATACTTTAAACTTTGGTTTTTTCATGATTTATGGAAATATCGTGTTTAAAGAGACGGACTCATTATAGTATTGTTGATTTTATTAATAATTAACTATATTTACTGTATGACATGGAAAATGCTATGTGCAGGTTTATCTTGGGGAGTAACATTCTTCTGTCGTAGTGATGGCAATGATTTGTTTTCTCCGCTTGATTAGACTTTCTTCGCCAATTTGTAAAAATCTAATTTCATTTTCGGCCATCAAAAGTTTTGTGCAGTTTGATATTCCATGCTCAAAATATTGTGACGCATCTATTTCTTACACAAATTTATAAAAAATGCTAATTGTATAAATAAAATTGAATACAAAGTAAAATGAATGGTTAGAACAACCTTAAATTATATCATTATTAAAAGTTATCAAAATAAAATGAACATTAAAAAAAGAAAGTGTGTCACAATTAAATGAACGGAAAAAATATTTTTTGAAGTGAGGATGACGTGGGCCCCACCTCGTGAATCGTGGGATTATTTAGACTTTTCCCAGTTTCCTTCCACCACTGGATCGTTGAATGAGTCAAATCCAACGCCATAGCCGTTTTATGTTACTGCAAAAATGGTCTGATAGTTCAACTACACCATTGTCATTAATTAAATCGAGGTAATTATAACACTGCTTATAAAGTCAAGATTTGTGAAAATAAATGGTGAGATTATAACATTACTTTAACCTAAATGACATAGAACACTCGGGAACATAATACTCCATCTGTTTTGTTATTTATGACACACTTACTATAAATGAATATTTATTTTTACTTGGCACTCTTTCTATTTTTAGAAAGATTCTTTCAACTTCATACACCCATTCTATTTTTTACTTTCTATATTCAGTTTTATTCATTCATTTTCCTCACATAAATCCAAACATTTAAAGTTATGGTGCTACAAATAGAAAAACAGAGGGAGTAGTAGAGTAAAGGGGGGAATTTTTCATCATTAAAGCTCTGTTATTCCAAACCCGCGGGGTTAATGAAAAAGTAAGATACTGCATCCAAAGGTCAATCACTTGGTGGTCACTTCCTGTAGTTCACAAGCTATTTTCCTATTAGAAGAAATTTCCGTATTGGGGCCCCGTGTTTGATTACTTTACCAGACATTTAATCTCTTGATCGATCACGATGACTGATACCCAGTATCATATTATCACTATAGTTTTGAGGTTTTAGGTATAAAACTATATAGAATTATGATCATGTAACCGATTTTGTGTAGAATCCCGATCCTATAAACAGTGTACTAATGCATACATATCAAAAACATGAATCTCGTACAACCTTGTCCTAGTTTCATCCTGTACCAAGAACTAAGACATCATGAACAACAAGACTTCAAATTAATTAATCAAAGCACTACTTAATTAAACCAAAGCACCGTGTTCAAGACCTAACTAAACCTATTAATTCCCTGCAATCTTTGCTTGAATAGCGAAACTTTTTGTCTCGCTCTTGACAAATCCACCAAAGACTTGTTAAAAACCAATTCACCCATTTTTCAAATACATAAACCACGAAAAAGCCACCTAACAAAACAAAACAAAAACAACTTAAATGGCAAATTCAAGAACAAAAAAGTCCCATCCAACAAGATGGTAAAGTAACAAACACGAGTATTTGACATTTTTCACTTAAATACTGTTTTGGATGGAATTCTTGCGAAGACAGGAATTCGAAAGCAAACAAAGTTAGGGTTTCCTCCAATAAATGGCAATTTCATGGTTGATTAGGAGATTCCAATATTTGGATGGTTTTAAAAAAATGAATTTGTCACATACGATTTAATTGAACAAGAAGCGCGATTCTCGTCTTTAATTGATGCCCAATTCCACTATACACCGCCCTTTATTTTGTAAATTAATAGGGTGAGAGATTCTTATAAGGGTCATGTGATGGTGCTTACCGGTTAACCTGGTTCTTGTTTTGTTCATCATATGGCTTTTTAGGGTGCATTCATTGCATTTAGTTGCAGGCCACATGCTTGGATGGTTATGCAATGCATTTACCCAATGTACTATGGTCCTCTGTGCTACTCCCTTCGTTTCTGCTCAAATTACATATCAATCACTATTAACCTGATCAAGAAACATATTTAATCGATCAAGAAACATATTTAATCGTTAAAATATTTAACTAACTATAATAATGATAAATGAAAAGTTGGTATTTTGAAACTACTTATTGCGACGAATATAACAATATTACATACGATAGTATTGTTACTCACACATATATTTAAATATATGATCAAACTTTAATACTCCTTCCGTCCCACCAATAATGGTGTTTTTTATTTTTCACAGTCTTCAATTATTATGTTTGACCGTCAATATCTCCAACTACGTATACCAATTTCGCATAAAAATTGATATTAGAAAATATATGTTAAGATGAATTCAACAATATCCCATATGAAATATTTATTAAATAAATAAATATTTATATATTTATGGTCAAAATTTATCAAAATTGACTTTCAAAAAATAAATATGTCGTTACTCACTACAAGAAAATGGCATACTACTTCGCCTCTTTTATCTCAATTTTTTTGTTAACACCAAATTACCGAGGTAACAAGTTTTTTTACCTCGGTTATTTTTTGAAGTAAAAGGGTTTTTTACACCGGTTTAAAAAATTGAGGAAAATAATTGATTTTTTACCACGGTTGTTATGGGAACCGAAGTAAAAGGTAAAAAAACCAAAGTAAATAATGTTACTGAAACATGTGCAACGTCACACAAATCATTCTAATAAGTGAACCGATTTCGCATTAAACATTGTTTGCACCGACGAGGGTTTCAATTGACTATCGAAGTCGCAGGTATGTAAAATGAAAACAGAAAATAATGGTCGTGCACTTCTCCTCGTTTCAGCGTCTCTCCCCTACCAATATCCCGTCATCATGATTAATTTAGGGGTGTGTAAAAGGATAATTAGGCATTATAGTAGTTAGCAATCGTTGTTACAAACACTATAGAAATCATAATTAACTATTGTAAACGTCCAATACACCATTTTATTCAATGGTTTTAAATCGTAGAATTATAAAATGGTTTTATAAAATCATGCACAAATCAAATCGCACATATAATAGTCAATTATATAATGTTCAAATTTGATAGTTAGATACTTTGAAAAACAACAGTCATGAAAATATCCACACAAGTTTTACATAAATTCAAATTAGAGTTGTCTAAGTTCCAACAATAGTGAAAAAACAACAAACTCAATCACCACGAACAATGATAACCATGAAGACGATTGCCACCCCAACTTGTAGCACCTCGAAGAACAAAATGTCTATGATGCGTAGGTTGTTTCCCCTAAGTAATTTCCCGAAACCATTTGGGGAAAGGGCCTTGATCCTACCTTGGCCCGAGTAAGTCATGCGCCACTCTTTCCCGTAACACCTCAGCACTACGGGAGTATTCTCAGTTAGCAGAAGCAGTACAATATCACACGGGATGTACTGAGTCACAATTTTTTTATAAGTATTCATATATGTGTGTGTGGGGGGGGGGGGTGTGCATGTGTGCACATCAACAAATAAAAATTATTTTAAAAGCATTACCAATGTAGAATTTTTTTGCAAAATTCTACTGCTTGAGATTGCAGTGGAAATGTGGGCTACCAAGAAACATCACATGATGCTCGACGTTGAACAAAACATGCTTTGGGGTACGACATTGTGCGGTGAACTGTACAAAAATTTAAAAGTAATTAGTTGTCAAATTTATAAAGTGTGGAGATGTGTTAGGTAGTAAATATATGTGCACGTTGGTGAAAGACCTGAAAAAGGTGGATTAGACTATCTTTCGCCAGCCACCAGTATTGCATCAAGAGAGAAAATGTTAAGTGACCCATGGAGTGCAACGTGCGACATCGCAAGTGCATGTCGGTCCAAACCATTGGGATGACCGACATGTACATGCGACTTCACAAAATGGCCGGTTAGACTGAAGACAAGACCGAAACAAGATTGAACTCGTATATGAATAACAATTGTACAATTAGATACTATTATGCGACGTCGGTAACAATTCGTAAAGCCGAAGAACACCCAATAATAGTGTGACATCACATACTTAAAGATAATCTACTGGAAATAAGAATATGTGACGTCGGGCCCGTCACACTACAATTACATGAACCGATTTGTGGAAGACAGATGAGCGAAGTCACATGTATCAGGGGAAGCTTCGGGAAGAAACACATACAACCGACAATAATGAAGCATAATCAACATCATATTAAACAAAAAACTTTTGCCAACATACAAAAATATTGTACCTATGTTTAAGCTCAAAGAAAGTACACACTCTCAAAAATCCAAGACAAAACTAGATGGTCAAAAAATAAAAATACATTCACAGACCACAGATCGTACATTGTAAAGTAAGAAATTAAAAGGTTAGGTGTTAGAAGATAAGGAGGAACAAACCTTTTTCCTAAGTAGATAATATGATGAGGAAACTGGAGAATGTTGGAATTTGCGAAAAACTTGTAAGTAAATGGTTGAGCTGATTTTCAGGGTCCCCCTATTTATACACGTTTTGAAACGACATTGTTTCGAACCATTGTGTTGTTTGCCTCGATATATGTGACATCGCATAGTTATTGGTTGAGACGACATGTTGTTGACCAGTTGGCGACGTCGAAGACTTTGGTGGGCCTATAAATTTCAGTCCACCAAGCAGCCGGTCAAGAGTTCGAGTTTGCTTCAGTAATTTTCCCCAACACAAATTTTGGAACACAAATTTGCTAGTTCAAGACTGATTGCAACAAGACTTCGGATTTTTTTTAGTTTTGTTACTGATACTACAATTCAAACTGTGTGCGTATGTTAGGTTAGATACTAGGGATTGATTAATATTAAAATAACATAGCTAAAAAAGATATTAAATAAAGATTAAATATTTTGATGCACCAAAACTAATCTTGTTCGAAATACGAATTAACACACTTAATATCAATGGAGAAGAACTTTGACATCGAAAACTATAGGGCCGACACCATTGACTAGCTCGAAATAGAGTGTGTCCCCTATTTTGAGTTCCTCACTAATAAGGAACGGGTCAAAACCATTTGGCGTCAAGGTCTTCAGCCTCATTTACCCAAAGTAATGGATGTTGTACTCCCATCTGTTGCATCCGAGCACAACATGCAACTTGTATGGCGGTAGGAGCTCCACAATCTAGCTAGGGACGTATGGGATTTTAAATAAAAAACCATGCAGTTAATATGAAAGTAAAGTATACAAAATATATATAAGGATATATTTTTTTATAAATAATATGTGACAGGGATTACTTACCATGATGGGAATGTCCCCGAAATTTGTCTGAGTCAGGGTGTGGATGAAATGAGGAACGATGTTGCCAAATGTAGTTTGCGAACGTCAAGGACATTCATCATCTAAATTGCTATGGATCTATTAATGAAGTAAATATTTATAAATTAAATTTGAATATTGGTAATACAAGCTAGAAAACAAAATTTGAATGTAAAAATTAAAGCGTTCACCACAATGGGGGAGTGGAGCGAACCAGCACTGCCAGACATAATTCCCGAAATTCATATTTTAATGATTCGTTACAAATCAATTCCAAGGTAATCAACCACTATATGAATGCGGCATATTTGAGTGAAATCGCACATAGATCGGTAAAACCAAATGGGTAACCGATTCATGTGCGACGTCATAAACTATGTAAACTGCTAAAATTATGAATAAGCCAAGTCTCTTACATATCGACATAACCAAATGGTTAACCGATAAGTAGGAAACATCATATGCTGGATCAACAGTTATATTTTTTAGAAAGCAATGTCGCACACGGATCGGTTAAACCGATTAGTGAACCGATAAAAGTGCGACGTCATAAGTGACATGACCTAGGGAAATTATGAAAAATTAACGTCGCACACTTGTCGCTCAAACCGAAAGAGGGACGATTGACAGGCGATGTCTCATTCGTGAAACGGAAAAGCCTAACAACAACATAAATAGGAAAACAACGAGAACCTAAACCAAAAACAATTTAGCTATGAACCTAGTTGACATTCTAACACCCCATGACCTAATCGATGAACCCTAATCCATGGACACATCCTTACATGAAGAAAATGACACATTCAAACACATTATACATAAAAAATTAAATAGTAATTTTTAAAAAAAAATGTAAACTAACCACATGAAGAAACCATACATTTTGAGAGGATTGGCAGGATGGCTATTGGAATTTGAGGGAAAGTTGAATGTTTAAAGTAGATTATGAGGTGGGGCCCATATGTATAGTCGTTACGAGTCTTTTGTATTCCGCCCCCAATGTGACGTCGCATAGAAGTCACATATGCTACCAACGATAATGCGAGGTCGATTTGACTGTCTGTGGGCATAGCCATTTCAACCCACTTGCTTTTCAAATGGGCCTCAATCAGACCAACTATGTAACTGACGTCGCATGTAAGTCGTTCTTTGCAAAATTTGACGGACATACTACGATGCCAGTCATAAATATATTGGGCCTAACAATTCAGCCTGCTAGCAAATAAAATGGTCCCCCTTCTGACTAAGACCAACATAAATGCCTTTTAAAATGGTAAACAGTAAATTAGACATTAGTAATTGATATTATAAATGTCAATGAACGTCATTAACGTCTGGTTCAATCGGAAATGATTTCAACACGGCCGGTGAACTTTTCTGTTTTTATAATTAGGTCTCTCCTAGATGGTGGGGGAGAAAATATGCAGAATTGGATGGTGTATACCTAGCCCAAAAGTTATAGGCCGTTTGCCTTTACGCCCAGTTCAATACATGACCGTTACTAAACAAACAAAGAATGCATAATGATTCAGCTCAATGTCTATGTCAACCACAAACAGATAAAGACGGAGCAACGATCAACACTTAGCCATAAATTGATATTACAGTGATCACGATTGAACCACAGTGTGACTCACGACCTTAGACCCTAGTAAAATGGGGCCACGATGATGAACACCTATATATACAAGGTGAGCAACACTGACTGAGGTAAGTGAAACTAAAAGGAGAAATTCTAATTCTCGAAAGGAAAGACTGGCTTAATCGTTGGAGTGTTTCCTCCGGAGTTACTTCCTCGATCTATTTTGCAGAAGGAGACATTTTTCACGGTGAACAACTATTAGCTCACTTGGTTGGACGGATATAGCCAATAATCTAAATCACATTGTCACAATCATGTTGTTACGACTTATGCATCAAGGTCACGGGGGTATTCTTCCCTTGTTCTTGTTAGTATTTCATAACTGCCTTGACTATGAGAATTGTTAATTTGGAAGATAGATTCCACCTCTCCAAAATCAGACGAAATAACGCATTCTAGGTTTTTCTTAGAATTTAGAAGATAAGAAAAATCCAACCATCAATTTCACTAAAATTCAAATACAGGGCCTAGAGTTAATAATATAGTATATGATTAATAACTAGTATGCAAGGGCTAATTGAAAGATTTTGTGGAAGTCTCAGTAGGATCATGCCAGTTTCCTTATCACTGTCAGGGATACATAATTAGTTTGAATGGGGATAGAAAAAATCTCGTGAATGAAGATTGGAATTCAATTTGGGCATGCCGGTTTACTTTTCAATTTTTTAAACACGTCACTCCAACAAAGTGGGAGAAGTCGCGATGTAAAACTAGAGATACCCTACCTTAATTCACCAAGTCACGAGAGCGATGTTCTAATTTTGTCATGCTCTGGTCAATGGAACGGGACCACAATCTCCTTGGACAGTGTATGAAGTAATTTTAAGAAAACTAAATTGTGGCCCCCAACTTCTTCGAATGCTCACTATACTTCTTCATTCTGCTCCCGAACGAAAAATATGTGTACTGTCCAACAAAGGCGCAAATTGGGTTAATCGTCCTTCATTTTTCTTAACATTGTGTTCTAACCCTTACTATCAGCGTTATGAGAACGATAATTTCCACCAATAGAATCAAATGGAATTTCATTTTCCATGTTCTTCATGTCCATGATTTCTAAAAGAGTTGTAGTACTTGGTCTACGGTATATCGCAAATGATTATTCTTAGCTATATATAGCTATATATAAAAGGTTCATTTGGGAAGATCTGCTCGGAGTATATCTAGGGATAAGACCACTATCTCTAATACCGATTTCATGATATAGTACACCCTTTCTTATAGGTGTATGATCACGTCACTATTTATAAAAGTGCACGATTTTATGCTAACAATTGTGATGAAAACCTTTCACTTACTTATCTCTAATGGAATCAAAATTTCAAAACATGTCTTAATCTTTTGCTTGTTCTTCTTCTGATAATCAATTCCACCTCGGAATAAATCGAATAATTTTTTGAGAATCCTACGAGATTCTTCTTTATCTTTTCAACTCTAAGATTATAACATTCCTTTTTTCCCACTTCACACCTTAAACGTACACTTCTTATGGATTTATAGAATAAAATCATTATAAAAATATCATATATTAGAATGTAATTTTAACTAATAAGTGGCAACATTTGAACACAACATCATTAATCAAATTGAGATTATAGTCCCTTCCTTTTACTGTGAACTGCCCCTTCAGGTAAGCATCCTTTGAGCTATCTTAAATGTTCCCTCTGATTTTGTGATTAATCAAAGCTATTTTTATACACAATCAAGCTGACTTGTCAATGCCCCAATAACTGGTCAATGTGACATATATACACTAATGGTGTTTAATTAACTGTATTAACAACTAAATTAAGGAAAACAAATGGGGATTTGAAGTGCACGCGTGGAATTTTGTATGGATTATTAATCCGTGATCAGGGAAGCATGTGTTTCTTCCCGTGGATAGATTATAATACGAGTTTAATAGAGAGATAATTAATTTAGAAGCGTGATAAGAAATGAATATTCCTTCTGAACGACTATGTATACTTACTCCGTTTTTCTAACATTAGATTACTTTCCTTTTTTATTTGGTTTTTTAACAATGATTTCCTCATCTTTTGGCAAAATTTAGATTAATTTCATTCACTCAATTTACTTTTTACTCTTACGATACAATCAGTGGCGGAACCAGGAGCTCAGGCAAGGGGTGACTGTGAAGGAGAGTTTAAAAAAAATTGCACAGTGGGGGGCACGGTGGATGAACGGCCGGAGCAGCGCGGCGTCGCAGCGGAGTCGGTCGGCGGAGCTGCTGCGAATTGCGAAGTAAAGAAGGGAGCAAAGGCAAAGCTGTTCTGCCACTTCAATTGTTTCAGACTTTGAGATTTAATGTTTTTAGGGTTGACGATTGGGCTTGGGCCGATTGAGTTCTTTTTTTTCCCTTCGCCAATTGAAACGATGACGTCGTTTTGATAAGTTACGAAACCAAAAAAAATCAGATATCATCTATTTCACGCTGTTCGCCGGAGGAGTGGCGGAACCTCCTGCAAATTCTCAAAGGGGGCGGAATCCATGGATTCCGGTAACCCTTATACTTAATTTCGGGCCGCCGGATCCAAGGGGTGGCGCCAGCACCCCCTCGCCACCCCCTGGTTCAGCCTCTGGATACAATATCCACCACTCATTTTACTTCTTTTTAAATAATGTGTCATTTTATTCGTGAACAATCTTAAGAAATCACAAGGAGTATATATCATGTTTCATATTTGTTTTGGATTTGTATACCCCGGTATTTACACAGTAATAATTTTGTATGGTATCAGTGGACTTTTTAAGTTCTTGGCTTTTATCTTACTCTATTTTCCCGAATTTACCAAAATTCCCGTCCCTTTTGTTCGATCGGCCGGCGGCCACCGCCGTCGTCTTCCGCTACCGCTCGGCACAATCGGTTGTCATCTTCACGACCAGCAGTTTCCGGCTGTCTTCTCTGCTTTTCCGACACTCAGATTGAGTCTTGTTACCGTTTCCTGTCGGTCCTCTTCTTCTATGTGGTGGTGGTCCGGCATCTCAACGACGGCCTTGTCTTCTCCGTCGCCTGAATTACCGCCAGCTTCGTTGTCTTCTTCTCCTGTGTCTTGGTCTGCCACGGCGTCGTCGAAGCTTCTTGTTCATCGTCCCATATTATTTCCAAGCCTCCGGTTCTGCATTTTTCCGAGATCCACACGCCAAACCAAGCGCGCTATCTGCACGCGCATGAGAGCTGTTCTTTTGACACTTCAGCGCTTGTCATCCACGGGCATACCATATCGCCTGATTTCAATTTATTGCGAGCAGCACAGCAAACCGGGACCGGATCATTTTCTCGCAGTTTTTTCAAATTATTGCGATTCAGTTTTTTTCAGCGTCCAATCAGCACCTTGTCAGCGCCCAATCATTTTTAAAAAACTAAAAAAGATTGGTTTTGTATAAAATCACGGTATCAATGGTGTGATGTTCTGTGTCATGTTGCTTCTTGTTCTCAACTACGAAGTGAATGGTACCAGTTGAAGTGTCAGTGGTGTACAAAATTTGGTCACATTGCCTTGATGTATCCTCGTTTGGTCTCTCGAAATCTTTCTACTAGCTCTTTGCCGCATTCTCCTCCGCATGCTTGTTGGACAACCGATTTTGGTGCGACAAACCACATGATTTCTTCTCAGTTCGCTCTTGATCGCGTGACTCTTTATTCTGGTAACAATTGGGTTATTGTTGGTATGGTTCTGCTCTTTGTTTTACCCATGTTTGTCACTCTCGAGTCTCTGATTTGTTATCCTTGTCTGATGTTTTGATGGTTCCACAAATTACTAAAATTTTATTGTCTATTACTACCTTCGTCCCACCAGTTTTGGCCTATTTTTTGTCAACTTTCTCCGACCATGTTTGACCAACAATAACTTTAATTACGGATATTAATGGTACATTAAAATTTGATATTCTGAAACTACGTAAACATATGAGTCTAACATTATCTCACATGATGATATTAGAGTCCATATAGTAATTGAAATTTATGGTCAAACATTGTTTGAGAAAGTTGATAAAAAATAGGTCAAAACTGGTGGGATGGAGGGAATAGCAAGCTGACTCGAGATATAAATGTTGTTATTTGCTTTGATGATTTTTGTTTCACTATTTTGGATAAGTTTACTAGTGATGTTATTGGCAAAGATTATCGTGATAGTGACTTATATGTTTTGGATTATGGTAGTGGTATTTTATCTGCTTTTGTTGCATCGGGTGCTTATAAAACATATTTTAAACTTCGGCATAGTAGATTGAGTCATGTGTCTCTCAACATTTTATCTTTGAGCAAGTCTTGTGAGATGGCTAAAGGAAAACGTCTTTCTTTTAGAGATAATTTAAAACGTGCACCATGCATACTTGGTATAGTTCACAATGATATTTGGGGACCCTCTCATGTTGTCTCTTGTGCCGGATATTCTTATTATGTCATTTTTGTTGATAATTTTTCTTGGTTCACATGGTTATATCTTTTGCAACGAAAGTATGATTTTGTAGAGGCTTATATGCATTTTGAGTCTCTCGTTGAGAACCAGTTTTCTACCACCATTAAAGTATTTCAGAGTGATGGTGAGACCGAGTTTCTGAATCATAGCATGCAATCACATTTTTGCGTCCAAGGGCACTCATCATCGGTTTTCATGTCCTTACACTCTAGAGCAAAATGATCGTGCAGAGCATAAGCATCGTCATATCACCGAGACAAGATTGTTGATGCTCTTTCATTCCGACCTTTATCATTCATTTTGGTATGATGTTTTTCTACAGCATTTCTATAGCAGCCTTCACCATCAACATGTAGCCAACAACGATTTTGTTTGGCCAGTCCATGTTCTCTGTTATTTTTAGTACGACTCCTGACTACTCCAATTTTCATCCATTTGGACGTCGAGTTTTTTCGTATTTACGCCCTTATATTGCGCATAAGTTGGCACCTCGGAGTTTGTTCTGTATATTTTGGGTTATAAACCGCAGTACAAGGGTTATCGCTGTCTTAATCCTCTTACGAAGAAGTAGTCATCACTCGCCATGCTTGATTTGATGAGACTTTTTTTCGGTGACCCGTCGTGGAACGCTACTGATCCTCCTTCACTTGATGTCTCTGCATTTTGGAACCTTCATTTATGCCTTCGGAGGTGTTCGAGCCATCTACATCAACAAAAGTGCCAATTGTTTTTAGATGATTCTAATTTAAGGTATGTACCGGGAGCTCAGAAACTGTCAGAAATTACATATGTCCACGGCCCGAAGAAATGCAGGCCAACACGTGTTTGAACGCATTACCAGCGCATGTAGCTGACGCACTGATTGCACCTCCAGAGCTTGGAGTCGACACGCTGCTAGCTCTATATGCGACCACTTTCTTTCTTCCCTCAGTGCCTCCATCTGCGTCTTCTTTGGTCTCGCCATGTTGGCATTTTCGGTTTCTGATTTGGTTTCCTCGCCGTCAGTGTCAACATCTCCAGCTAATCCAATTCCCGAGGCATTTTCTCGTCATTTGATGGCTACTCGCACTGATTCTCTCAGGTACAGAGATTTTTTCGACTATGAAATTTATGGTTTATTGAGTGCTCTATTTGCTAAGACTGAGCCACGGAGTCATCGCTCGGCTGTTAAGGATCCTGAATGGGTCGCTGAAATGGATTCCAAAATGGAGGCTCTTCACACTCAACATAAGTGGATTTGGTTTCTCCTTTCCATTGCAAATATAGTTCGCTTAAGATGTGTGTATCGTTTTAAGTATAAAGCTAATGGCTCGCTTTAAAGGCATAAAGTGAGGTTAGTTGCTCTAGGTTTTCGCAATGACATGACTTTGATTATGGTCATACATTTAGTCCTGTGGTGAAATCTTATACTGTTAGTACTGTTTTGTCTCTTGTTGTTACTCGTAATTAGCCTTTACGACAACTGGATGTTAAGAATGCAATTTTAAATGACATTCTTGACTCCCCAGTTTATACGAAGCAGTCTGCTGGATACAAAGACCCGATGCGTTCTAATTTTGTTTGCCGTCTACGCAATGCCATTTATGGTTTGAAGCAGGCTCCTCGTGCTTGGTTTCAACGTTTCAGTTCATTTTTTATTGGGCTGAGTTTTGTATCCAGTTCCTCCGATACATCTTTGTTTGTATTTCTCAGGGTGCCTCTTTGCTCTACTTGGTTTGTGTTGATAACATTATTCTTAATGAGAGTGATGGTCATCTTATTCGGAAGTTTATCGATCAGATTAATCAGGAATTCAAGAGTACTAATCTCGGCACTCTACAACATTTTTTGGTTTGGAGGTTGTTCGTACTTCCGACGGCTTATTTCTTGGTCAGTTGGGATACACCAATGACATTTTATTGCGTGCTAGAATGCAAAATTCAGCGTCTGTTGCCATTTTTTGTGGATTTTTTTGCAGCCTGTTAGCTCTTCCGGTAAGCCATTCGGAAATTCACCACTTTACTGATCTTTGGTTGGTGCACTTCGGTATCTGTCAATTACACGTCCCGATTTGTCATATGATGAGAACACTGTCAGTCAGTTGAAGCAGGCTCCTGTTGATGACCATTTCCAAGTCATTACTCAAATTTCGTGCAAATTTGTCTGATTTACCAGTTATGGGTTATTCTAATGCTAATTGGGCTGGTTGTCATAGTTCTACATATGGTTCTATCGTTTTCCTTGATGGAATCCTGGTTTCTTGGAGTGCTAAGAAGCAACCCACAGTTTCTCGTTCTAGTTCAAAATCAGAATACCGTGCTATGACAAACACTGCTGTGGGATACGTAAATACGAGAAACTGTAGGTTGATGAATCTTCTTCAGGATTTACGTATTTTGACTCGTGCGCTTCCTATTTTGTTGTGTGATAATAATAGACTAATGGTGCTATCTCTCTTGCTCGGAATCCTGTTTCGCTTAAGAGAGTCAAGCACATTGATATTGATTATCATTTTGTGCGTGAGATGATGTCTTCTGACAACCTCAAGGTTGCTCATATTTTTTCACACTTGCACCTTGCTAACATATTTACAAAGGGGTTACCTCGTTCTCAGATTGAGTTCTTACGTTCCAAGCTTTATATTGCGACAAATTCGACGCTTCGCTTGAGGGGGCGAGGGGGTTAAGAGCATGTCCAACAGGTTCTCCAAAAAAATGAAAAGGAGATTCAAAACTCATATTCTTTATGTTATTTTGATCTAACTCCAACAGATTCTCTATTTTGCAGAATGATATTTATTTCAAAAATAATGATTACGTTGTAATCTAAATAAATAAATAGATTTAATTACTCTACAAAATAGTTAATTGAATAAAAATTAGGAAAGTGACTAATTTAGTGGGTTTTTTTAAACAATAATTAAATATCTTATAACTATTTATTTATTTCAATGAATCTATGAGAGGCGGACAAAGGGCTAAGCCACTAATATCGTGGAAAAAGAGGCCTAATATACGTATAATTGATTAGTAAGTGGTGAAAATACAATAAATTTCAGTAAAGAAGCTATCAATGTGATTTATCAGACAAGTATCAAAGGTTTTCAGACGAATTCTTTCATTTTTGAATTACCTTGCAATAAGTCCTAGCATTAGTATGCGTTCGTTGACTGTGTACGGGCGATAAATGGTGACAACTGAATTCAATGTATTATCATATTAATTTTTCATACGATTAAGAAAAATAAGGCAATCTATTGAGCTAAAAATTTAAAAGGTCAAATTCACCATTTTTAATCGAGTGAATAAAGAAGGCAATAAATATTTTCTTAATATCATATTTATGTCGTGATTCATGTTAATTATTATTTGAGAATCATAAGTTTAAAATACCATGCAAATTATAATAAAAAAATTCAAAGGAATAAAATAATAATAATTAGGCGTTTCAAGAGTTCAATTTTATGTGCTGATTTAACCAAAATGGAATGTTGCATTGATTTAGACTTGGATAATTTTGGTATAAACGGAAAATTGGTGTTAAAGTTTAGGTGTTAAACTAATGAATGTATTAAATGTTCAATTCTCTAAATAATTTTTCTATTTCTACCAGTATAGAGAACCAAACATTCTCTTTCATCAAAATCTTCATTTTAGAGAATGAGGTGGATAATCCGTTGGAGATGAAATAGTGTCTAGAATCTCTAAAATCAATTTTATTCTCCATTATAGAGAACTTGTTGGACTCGCTCTAATAGAATTATAATTGATTTAGAATAAGGATAAGAAATGATTGGTTTTGTACATGTCATGTTCCATATTTGTTTAGACTTTGTATATCATTTGTACTCACTATATACTACCTTTGTTTCATTGGATGTGGTACCATAACATTAGGTGCTTGGATTTAGATCAGTGAAATGAGTGGATGAAATTAAATTTGGAAATAAAAAGTAGAATGAGTGGATGAAATTGAAAGAATCTTGTCATAAATGGAAAGTGTGTCAAATCCACAAAAATAATTTTAAAAAAATGTGTCACATCCAATAAAACAAATGAAATGTGTATATATATGTATATGAATACACACGGTAACAATTATTTGTGCATTTTAAATTCTATCATAGTTCAGTGTTAATGGAGTGCAAGAGAAACCCTGGGAAGTAGTAGTATAAAGTGTAAACAATTCAAACTTGATTCGCAGAATCGGATTCTTGCAAAGAAAAAAGTGAAGAAAATAATAAAATGATTGGGGGAGTGATAAATGAAAGTGGTGGAAAATAATGATTAAGAGTTGAATTTCGTCAATTTTCGGGTGTCTTTTTTAGTGGGACTTGAACCGATATAGGGTTGATAAATGAGTGTTCTCTTTACATTCTTACTAGATCATATTCATTTTAACTTGCATTTTTTCTTAAAAAATTAACAGCATTTTAATTTAATATAGTTCAGTTTAACTACTTTAACTTTGTAAAATTTAAATTAGTTTAATCTTATCATTATAATTTTGTACTATAATTATTTTTGAGCAGTTCAATCAAATCTATTCAGTTATATACCGTTCAAGCTAAGTGGAAAAAAACAAAATTTTGTTTTGATGAAAATTCTTTTTTAGTCCGACCCGTACTCAAACGGATTTTGACCCCAATATTATGGCACTGAGCTTTAGCCCTTGTAGAGAGGGAAGGTCGATAGGCATGTTTTACTTTTCCACTGGACCTAAACAAAGCCCGAATCTTTTTAACGTGCGCAAACCGATACATTGTACTGTTTCCAAACATTTTTCAAAGTATACTGCTAATTACGCCATGTATTTCATAATTTCATGTCCTGTAATTATATCCTTCTTCATACATTTTGATTTTTTAAACTAATAGAGCGGTGGTGATGGTGGTCGGAGGTAGCGCTCGAGTGACCAAGCCTCATAACGAACACTCAAGATAATCAAGCACCCGATCTGGTGGCGGTAAACGAAAGATGGCACTCGAGAGAATCAGGCGCCGGTGCAAGTGTCTGGTTCGTGTTGCTCGAGAGTCAGCGCTCACAGTTACTTGAGAGGTGGAGCCTCACATCGGGCACTCTAGAGGAACGAGCGTCTGCGTGAGCGCTCGATCCATGTAGCTCGAGCACGTGGACGTACCGACTCACGAGCAACTGATTACCGTGTTGGACACACAAGAGAATTGGGCTCTGGCGTGAACACTCGGTTCGTGTCGCTCGAGTGTGCTTGGGTGTATGGCTCACGAGTGATGGATCCTCATGCCAACGCGAGGGTCCACCCTATCCTCCAAGCTAGTGTATGATGCTCAAGAGAAAAGTATGAATGCACGTAAAGATCTCCACGTCCAAAACTCAAAATAATTGATCACGTCTTTTTATAATTAATAAAATTAATTGAATGATTCGATATTTATCTCTATGTATTATAACGTTATTTTTATAATTTTTAAAAAATAAATAATTATAGTGTGGCGTTAGAATTTATAGGAACGAGAGATCCATTAGACAATCTAACAGAAAACACTTTTTTTTATTTAAATATGTAGTTAACATTTATAAATTTTAACTAAAACATAAGTATACAATTTAACTTGGAGGAAGTGGTAATATTTTAATAGCTACTAGGTTGGGTCAATCAAATTGGTTAAACGTAATCTTGTAATGTGAAAAGGAATGTTTCAAGTGTACATTATGCCATGTAATTTGACAACACCAACCCATTAATTCAATTAGTAGCGTGTTCGGTTTAAAGTTTGAAGTAAATAAACAATTACATTTTCAAATAGACTTCTTGTTTGTTTGCGCTGATGATCCAAAGCAGGCCTTTCTGGTGTTTAGTTGAGTGTAATTTATCACAGTCAGAAAGCTCAGTTATACCTACTTGTTGTTTTTTGTGTGTTTTTTAAATAAAAAAAATATTCAGAGCCTCGCCTCAAAAGAAAGGCGAATCGAGCTATTATAATTCTCCTTGTGAATAATATACTGTGAGATCTCGCAACATATATCGTAATATTCTTGCATGATAAATTGTAATGAAATAGCATTTGTTATATTATGTATTTTTTCGAAGGTGAGAATGACCTGAAATAGGTTAGGAATTTGAGAGAAATGTATTGATTTAGATTGGGTTGGAATGAGTCAGGCGGTGTAACATTTAAATATTCTATATCAACTTAATTATATAACCACAAGTATCCCATGTTGTATGTTTCTCATATTCGTTGTTTTCTTATGTAATGACAGCTAACACTGATTATTTTATAAAAGTAATTTTGACACATAGATAGGTATCCTTAAATATTTGTCATAGTGATGGCCTTGATTTAATTTTTTTAAAGGTGCATATGACATTCATAAGGTCTGATAATCTTTCGTCTAAGGCAGGCTCATCTCAAATTGCATGAAAAAAGGGATGTGGAAGGCCTCCGTAAGGTTTAGTACTCCATCCTTCTCAAATCTTTGTGCACACTTTCTTATTAATGTTCTTAAATTATATTTGGTCATCGATAAATTTAAAAATTAAATAATGTTACAATCGAACGATGTTTAATATAACTATTTTGATGCCTATATACTCATTAAAATTTATGATCAAATATATACTGAGATTGATTTTAAAATGTGTAAAAATGATAAGATGGAGGGAGTACTTTTATTTTATATGCGAAGTACAACAATTACACGAGTAAAATGGTGTAAGCGGAAATTAAATTGAAATGAAAAGGTCATTTTTTTCTAGGTATTCCGTCAAGGCAGCGAGGAAAAGTCAACTCCAAGGTTAAGAATATTATTTTCCTTGCATTCAATCCTGCGATCTAGGATTCCTTGCTTTCATGAGAGGGACCCACATCGAGGTCAATTAGTCAAACCAATAACAGCAGTCAACTATTGCTATAGAGTACAGAGTGTTCTTTATTTATTTATCTAATTCAAGGGAAATTTAAGGTCCGAAATTAAATAATCCCTCAATTTCATTTTAAGTTGCACACTTTAACTTTTATCAGTTAATTTGAAAAATAATTTTTCATTAAGAATAATTGAAACTTGTGAAAAGTGAATATATTAAAAACATATGTTATAACGAATCTAACAAGTATCACTCAATAGTATTTATACTTAAACATCAGTTCAATTTTATAGTCAAAATTTGAAAGATCTGACTTAGGCCCTGTCTAGTTGAGCTTATTTGGTACTGAACTTAGTTTATTTGTGTTGAATTTTATTTATTTGTGCTGAATTGAGTTATACTCTTAACATATTCTATTTTTAGACTTACTACTAAATCAGTAACTGTCGAGAAGCCAAATAAATGTTTATTTTTTATTTTTTCTTTCAATGTTGAGTTTATTGGTGCTGAATTTAGTTTATTTGCACTGAATTTAGTTTATTGATGCTGAATTTAGTTTATTAGTGTTGAATTTAGTTTATTGGCGTTGAAATTAAACCCAATTAGATAGGGCCTAAATGAATAGTCAATGCTCGATTATTTAATAATTTTTCTAAGATAATACTACCTCGGTTCAAAAGAGTTTGGCACACTTTTTTTGCATTTTTTCTCAAGACATGTTTGACCATCAATAACTTTTGCTACGTAT
>JAULKM010009956.1:0-14844 GCA_032355605.1 Rubia tinctorum
CTATCTACTTAGTTGTATTTAGTGAGCATATTGGGCTTAAAAATAGTATCTTTGAGAGGTACGGCAACGACCTCCCAGCTACCCGATTAAATTTGGGTTGGTTTAGGTTATGTTTCAATAATATTATTGTTACAATTCCACTATTATCAGGTTCTGTCTCGTTGCAACTTGTAACTTCTAGTTATAAATTACTGGAAAACACGTATACAAGCACAGTATGTCATTATTGGGAGAGTAATATCGGTTCTAGGAATTTCATAGGCACCGATAGTTTGGTAAATGGAATAAAATACTGGTGCCTATTAATAAATCCAACACCAGTTCACTGAATACCGATGCTAGTTCTTGTGCCTATCAAGAAAAAATGTCTGAATTTAATATTTTTTAGCAACAATTTTGACTAAATGACATATACTCGTGCTAATACTGGTGCTTAAGACCCGAATAGTAATTTTTTCTTTTAAAATTGTGGTTGCAAAATATATAGCACCTATACCGGTGCTAGAATTGGATTTAATTAAAAATGTTAAAAAATACTTTACAACTTTAAAACAGCCCTGCGGAGTTGCATTATAATTGTATAGGCATCGATATGTTGACGAATGACATGGGTAGTCATACTAGTGCTCAATACGTAGAAAAATTTCCAACATTTACAAGATAGAATAGGAAAAAAATGTTTTGAAAATGGGTTTACACTATGAGTTACTCTAGAACATGTAATAGTGCTTTCAAACAATTTACCAAAAAATAATTTATTTAATATTTTTATATTTAGGTTACAATAACAAAATTCATGTATTTTGTAGCAATGGATAATGGGGTAACACAATTTTTGACCACATTGTAATTTTCCAAAATTGTAGAAGTAATCAATGTTGTTTTTCGAGACCTTTCTGTTCAACCATACATGCCCAAATTTGAAAGTGCCAATCATATATTATTGAATTTTATTTTGGTGTAGTCAATTTCGTGATTCGACCACTCCAACTTTTTTGGATGGACCTAAATGCAAAAAGTAAAAACTTTACTCGTAACTCCAAATTGAAATCGGCTCGAAAGTGATGCTATCCTATGCACCCCATTGTATTTTCCAAATACATAACAAAAATATTTATCAACAATAAAGCATAAAATCATATCCGTAATCATTTTTGATTTTCATTTCTTACTTCTAAATAATCAACTTTAAATTACACTAGAACATGTATTAGTGCTTTTCAGCATTTCATCAAAAAATTCATTTATTAGATATTTCTATATTTAGGCAAGAATAATAAAAATAATGTATTTTGGAGCAACGGATAATGGGGTAACACAATTTTGGACCACAATGTAATTTTTCAAGATTTTGTAGAAGTATTCAATATTGACTTTCAAGGCCCTTATGTTCACACATACATGCCCAAATTGCAAACACACAATCGTATATTATTGAATTACATTTTTGTATCGCCAATTTTTTGATTCGGCAATTCCAACTCTCTTGGAGGGACTCAAGTGCGAAAAGCAAAAACTTTAATCGTAATTCCAAATTGAAATCCGCTCGAACTTGATGGTATCCTATAAACCCCTATTGTATTTTCCAAGTCTGTAATGCAATATTTATCAACAATTAGGCATGAACAAATCCTTAATTCTCTTCGATTTCCCTTTCTTACTTCTAAGTAATCAACTTTAAGTTACTCTAGAACAAGTACTAGCACCTTCCAATATTTCACCAAAATCATTTGTTTTCTATTTCTATATCTACACAAGAATAAAAAAATTGTATTTTGGAGGGAGGGATAATGTCGTAACGTCTTTTTGGGCCATAGCATATTTTTTCATAAATATGTTCGCTTTTGTGTATCTTAGTTGAATAGCGGTGTTGAGTATTCATTTAATTAAATTCACTTTTTAAAATACTTTATTGCATTTTTGTGTTGTAATAAATATTTTGATTCTAATTTTTTAAATAAAAAACTAGTGAAGTCCCACTGCGCGTTGCGCAACATTATTAGTTAAAAAATTAGGATTACTTTATGTACTTTTTGTGTCTTACATATAAATTGAAAATAAAGAATTTTATTTACAACTTTAAAATTTTGTCATACACGGAAAACTATATGTGTAATAAAGTGAAATAATTAGTTTACTTAGAAATTGTTACATATTAAACACAATACAAATGATTATTTTTATAATAATTTATTATAATTATTTACAAATAATTATTTATATGCTGAGCTCATTTTAAAGGTTATTATAATTATCTATATCTCATTGAATAAAATTAAATATAATTTTTATGAGTCCCACTAATTATAAAATACCCCCATCTAACAGTTACTCGGTTTATAACCAGAATTTGTGATAATTTATTGAATATTATTTTTACAATACTTTTCAAACTACTTTTAAAAATTAATATTTAGTTGACTTTCTATAATTACTAATTCAAAATCATAATTTTAATTAGACATCTCTCTTTAATTGACTATTATTCATTAGATTTATAAATTTAGTCGTGTGCATTTTAAACTTAATGTTGTGTATTCAGATTTGTTATGAGTTGATTTCACGTATTATTAATCTTATATTTAAACTCGTAATATATAAAAATCCCACTTTATGCTTATAAGTATGTCTAAAGAATTTATTAGTTTGACTCATAACCAATTTGACTTGGTTCCATATTAAATGTTAATTGACCTTTTGTAATTACATCTGTTTTGGGTTGATTACACGTAAGGTTATATTGTTGATTTATTGGGTTGAATTAGGCTCAGGTTGAATTGGGTTCTGGTTGGATCAAGTTTGGGTTGATCTCAGATTTGTGTTCAGGTCAGGTTCGAATTCAGATTATCGGATCATATTCGTATTTTGGGTTGAATTCTGTCGTGTCGGGTTCAAGTACATGATAATATTTCTTGGGTCAAAATCAGGTTTCGAGTTAAGTGTGGTCGTGTTCCGTTCGGATTCGGGTCAATATTTCTAGAATCATATCAGATTTTGGGTTCATTCGACCGTGTTGGTACGTGTCAGGTTCTCGGTTTGAGTTAGCGATTGACAACTCTATTTTTTAATGGAATACTAATAAAAACGAGGGAAGAATACACCGATAACCTTGATGTATAATTAGGAACAACACGGTTGTGACAATGTGATTTAGATAATTGCCTATCTCCAATTTTGCACTTGTCTCCCCCACCATCTTGGAGGGACTTAATTGTAAAAAAAAAAGTTCACCGATTGTGTTGACATTTATTCTGACCAAACCAGACGTTAATGAAGTTCATGGACATTTAAAATATGAATTACTAATGTCTAATTATTTTTTTATCGTTATTAAGTTTATTTATGTTCGTTTTGGTCAAATGCGGGCCCAGTTGATATGCTAGTGAGCTGAATTGTTGTGGCCCAATATATCCTTGGCTGACATTGGTAATATGTTGGTCAAATGTAGCAACAAATGATCAACATGTGATGTTGCTCATACAGATGGTCAAACAGAGGTTCATTTGTTATGCCAGTTGGCTGAAATGGTGAGACCCACAGTTTAATAAGCCAACGCCGCAGTACTGTCTATATTGTATCGATCAGGTCGACTACTATGCGATGTCGCATTGGGGCAGAATTCACAACAGTCCGTATCGACTATATATATATGGAGCCCACCTCATACATCACTTTAATCATTCAACTTTCTCTCGAATTTCAACAGTCCTGCCCATCCTCTCAAAGGTATGGTTTCAACATGTGGTTATTTTAATTTTGTGTTTTAATTTACTATTCAAATTGTTATATATATGGTGTGTAAATGTGTTATTTTCTTCCTGCAAGGACGTGTTTATGAATTAGGGTTCAAAGAATAGGTTCTGGGAGGTGTTAGAATGTCGATTAGGTTGCAGCTAAATTGTTTTTGGTTTAGGTTCTCTATGTTTGCCCGTTTTCTACTGTTGTCAGAGTTTCCCTGTTTCATGAATGCGACGTCGCCTGTCCATTGTTCCTACTTCGGTTATAGAGAACAGTGTGTGACATCGCTCATTCGTAATTTCTGTAGTTTAACTAGCATATGACGTCCCATACTTATTGGTTAACCATTCGGTTTTACCATACCATGTATGACATTGCTTATTCATAATTTATGCAGTTTACCGAGGATATGATGTGGCAAACTTATCGGTTAACCATTCGATTTTACCGAACCATGTGTGACTTTGCTCTGACATGTTGCATTCATATATTGACATGTTGCATTTATATGAATTTCTGGAATCATGTCTAATAGTGCCGGTTCGTGCAATTCTCTGTTGTGTGAGAGATTTTATGTTTACATTTAAATTGCATTTCCTTGTATTATTTATATTCGAATTTAATTTGTAATTATTTCCTTGATTAACAAATCCATAACGATTCAGATGATGACTGTCCGCGAACTACATTTGGCAACATCATTTCGCATTTCATCCACACCCTAATGCAGATGAACTTCAGGAAAGTTCCCATTCTTGTAAGTAATCTCTGTCACGTAATTGTTTTTATTTCAAATTTCTTTTCTATACTTTACTTTCATATTAACTGAACATTGTTTTTTGTTTATATTTCAGATTGTGGAGCTCTTACTACCGTTCAAGTTGTCTGTTGTGCTCAGGTGCAATGGAAGGGAGTACCACATTAATTACTTGGGGGAATAAAGGCTTGAAAAGCCTAACGCCGAAGAGTTTTGAGCAGTTTCTTATTGCTGAGGAACTCAGGGTTAGGGACACGCTCTACTTCGAACTGATCAATGGTGTCGGCAATGTAGTTTTTAATGTTGAAATTCTTCCATATTGATATAATCACTTTTTTTCATAGACTTTGATCAAAACATTTATACTATATGTGTTAATTCGTATTTGGACCAAGATTTTTATTGAAGTATTTTGATATTTAATATTTAATTTATAATCTTTTTGTTATCTCTGTTATTTTAATGTTATTAAGTCCTAACCTAACAAATGCACAAATTTTAATAGTAGTATCAGTAACAAAATTAAAAAATATTATTGGGTATTGTTGCAATCAGTCTGAAACTAGCAAATTGTTGTTGCGAATTTTGATTTTAATCAAACTCGAACTATTGACTGGCTGCTTGGTGGGATGAAATTGTTAGGCCCACCAAAGTCTGCGTTGTTGGTAGGTGGTCGATACCATTTTTCCTAATATGACTTTAGTACGACGTTGCATACATCAAGACAGACATCAAAATGGTTAAAAAATGACGTTGTTTCGAAATTGGTAAAAATAGGGGGGACCCTAAAAATCAGGTCAACCATCTATTCACAAGTTTCCCACAAAAAGGTTTGTTCTTCCTGATCTCCTAACACCTATGTTTTTGAATTCTTACTTTACAATGTTCGATTTGTGGTCTGTGAAATGTGTTTTGATTTTTTTGCTATCTAGTTGTGTCTCAGATTTATGAAATGTGTGAACTTTCCTTGACTTTAAACGTAGGTACAATGTTTTTGGTTTATTTTCAAAGGGTTTTTAATTAGATGTTGATTAAGTTTCATTTTTTCCAGTTTTATGTGTTTCTTTCCGTTGCTTCCCTTAATATATGCGACATTGCTATTCTGTATACCACGAGTCAGTTCATGCGATTATAATGCGACGTTGCATATTCTTATTTCAAGTAGCTTATTCTTCAGTTTGCGACTTCGCACTATTATCGCATGACCGTCGGTATGACCGACGTCACATTATGCCATCTAAGTGTACACATGTTATGCATATGTGACTACGGTCTTGTATTAGTTATGTCTTTGGCTTAACTGACCAATATGTGAAGTCGAAGGTACATGTCGACCATCCCACTGATTTGGGCCGACATGCACCCGTGACGGCATTTCCGACGTTGCTCTCTCCATTCCATACGACAGTTCACACTTAACATTTTCCCTTTTGATGCACGACCAATGGTTGGCGAAGGATCGTCTAATTCACCTTTTTTCAGGTCGTTCGCCAACGTACATATATATTTACTAGCTAACACATCTTCACACTTCATAAAAACTAATTAATTTTTGGTTTTCGTACAGTTCACCGCATAACGTCGGAACCTAGGGCCTGTTTTCTTCAACCTTGACCATCATACAATGGCTCTTGATAGCCCATATTTTCATTGCACTCTCAAGTAGAAGAACTTTGGGAAAAACCCTACTTTGGAAAAAAAATTAAATAAATTTTATTTGTTGATAATTGCATATATATATATATATATGCAAATGTCTAATTAATAATTTTTTATGTGACTCAGTGCATCCCGTGTGAGATTGTACCACTCTTGCTGATTTAGAAGACAACCATAATGCTAAGATGCTACGAGACAGAGTGGCGTATGAACTACCTGGGGCATGGTAGGATTAAGACCCTTTCCCCAAATGGGTTTGACGAGTTCGTTAGGGGAAACAACCTACGCATGGGGTACACCTTGTTCTTTGAGGTGCTTGAAGCTGGGGGGCCAATCGTCTCCAAGGTCATCATTGTCCGAGCCGATTGAGTTTATTATATTTTCAGTTATGTTGGAACTTAGAAAAATATTATTTGAATTTATGTACAATTTGTATGGATATTTTCATGACCACTGTTTTCCAGTTATTAAACTCTCTTATTTGAACATTATATAATTGACTGTATATATGTGCGATTTGATTTTTGCATGATTTTATAAACCATTTTATGATTCTACGATTAAAAAATCATTGAACACAGGGTGTACTGACGTGTACGTAAGTTAATTTAGATTTCTATGGTATTTGTAGAATAATGATTGCTAGCTACTGTAGTGCCTAATTGTTCTTTTACGTACCCCTAAACTAATCGTGATGATGGGATATTGGGAGGAGAGAGATGCCAAAACAGGGAGAAGCACACGACCACCATTTTCTATTTTCGTTTTTCCTAACACTGAAAAATTCTTTACTTTAACATATATTTTACATATCCGCAAATTCGATAGTCAATCGGAACACATGTCGTTGAAAAAAAGTTTAATGCAAAATCAGGCCACCTATTAAAATAGCATGTGCGACGTCGCACATGTTTCTGTAACATTATTTACTTTGTTATTTTAACCTTTTACTTCAGTTCATGTTGTAACCGAGGTAAAAAATAATTATTTACCTCAGTTTTTTTATAACCGAGGTAAATAATATAATTTACTTCGAAATAAAAAATAACCGAGGTAAATGAATTTTTACTTCGGTTATTTGGTGTTAACAAAAATAGAGCGGTAAAATGGGCGAAGTAATAAGTCAATTTTTTTGTAGTGAAATAAATTTATTCCTTCTTTAATTAGATTTTTTTTGTAGTTTAAATACCGAAGGGATTTTCATGAAATGGGAAGAGTCCATATGAGAAGTAGATAGATATCCTCACTTTAAAGTCCCATCATTGTACCACTAATATTTCTGATATTTTTATGGTAATGGATGATTAATCACTACAACAGGGATCCTCCTATGGCACTGGTAATTCGGTACATAGCCACCGCTTATTCGGAACCCCGAACTACCAGTTCCTAAGTATGGGGATGCTGAAACATAGTAACAATGACACTGTTACCCTAAACCGGTACAGGATATACAGACCCAACACCAATTCATAATATTGGTGCTGAATATACAGTTGCAGTGGTTGTCCCCTGTAACCAGCACCGATAGAATACAACCGTTGCTTGAATGACCTATCACCTATCGTGCTTAATAAAAGATATCGGTGTTGATACTGACCGACACCGGTGCATCGTTGCTGGTTCTGATTGTAAAAATGATGTCCAGTGTTATTATTTTTTAAGCATCGATTTAAAGCACCGGTATAAAAATAATTTTCGGTGCTTGTGATTAGAAGGATCTAAATGTTTCAGCACTGGTATGGAAGAGAATTTCAGGTGCTTGTGCTTAGAAGGATCTAAAATTTTCAACACCGGTATTAAATTTTTAGCGGCGCTCATTTTTCCAGGAATGGTTCATAATTCCAAGAACTTGTGTTGGTTTTGTTTTGCATTTGCAATTCCCTATTTAATTTTTTTGGCCATCATAGAAGAAACTCAGACTAGCCAAAAACACAAAATGAAATATAGTCTGAAAAAAAACAAAAATAATTCTAAACCCTCCAAATGAATCAGTAAAAAATGAAACAAGTTTAAAGATATAATCCATCCAAAAGATTTTTTTAAAAACTAGTAAATATGTTTGAAATCAATTTTATACCCTCCATTTTAAAGTACGAGATCCATAGAAGTCCAACATTCTTTGGAATATTCGTCCACCTAAGCTTGACAACATCTCTTGGCTACAACTGCTATCTCCTTGCCATTATATTCTCTTCTTGTCGGGGGAAATATCTGCTGTGTACAAAAAAACTCGACCATTAATTACGTGAAAGTATATATTAGGTAAAAAAATGTTTAATTTGTAATTTGTCGACCTATCTCTAAAATATTTGTAGATGTAATCTTGAGCATAAGTTCTTCCATGAATATGAGGACCTAGTACCCGCATTACTGCAAATGAAAAAAAATTGAGTTAAATGTAGTTGTATCAAATAATGTTGGAAATGAAGGGAATCTTGGATTGAATGACTTACATCAATGTTTGCGATTTTCCAGGTGTAATCCGGAGATGGTTCTATCTTCCTCTTCTCCCTTTGATATTGGTATGCTATTCTGGTAATGTTGAACTTTTATTGGTTATGTAACTCACACTTTTAGATGTTAAATTAGTAAAATGAAAGGAATGAAAGTACGTGGAAATGAGTTGGTTTGCAAGAATGTTGTAGGAATTTATTCCTGCAATCATCGAGTCAAGGGTAAAAAAATTCCTTCGTACCAGGACGGATGAGTACTAAGTACCAATGATCGTTGCGTTGAAAATAAAGTAGCACATGAATGAATTTGTAAGCTCTGAATAGTTTTCTGTGATTGAAAAAATTGAAAAGTGTCCCTTACATTTTAATATGTGGCACCACATAAATCTCGGTGTCAGTAATAAGCATGGTATCTAGAATGGCTTTAGCATGATCTTCAGCTTCTACACCTTTGAATTCCTGGGAAAAGCCTCCCGTGTAGCATAGAATAAACACTATGCGGCCATTGTTAGTTTCGAAGACTTAGTCCCAGAGGTGCCTTAAAGAAAGCATTTGTTAATTTATTAAAAAAATAGATATAATTATGTATAGTTTAAGTGAAAAATTTAATCATACCCAATCCACACATCTATCTGTGAGTTAGCTAGTGAAGTCATCACTCTGAAGCTGCCAAGTTTATTTCAGAACTCCACCATCTCATCGATAAACAAAACTTTGATGTTTCGAGCCAAAAGTTTAAGGTCGAAACTGTGGAAACATCACCACGTTTTCCGACTTTTGCATGCTCTTCACAAGCTTGTTGCACTTGATGTAGTTCCCCATGTTGGGATATGCCTTGAACGAGCACTTGTTGATAATCTAAAATCAATGAATCGCACGAGTTTTAGGCTAACTAAAAAAGATTAAATAAGGTACAAGATGGATGGTATTGAGAAGTACTTGTTTCAATGGTGTTTCATGCAGAAATTGTTGCTTCGATGGACATCAGAAGCTGCTTGATCTAGACTATTTTGGAGTTGACGTCTGCAGAGAAAAATAATGAAGTTAAATGAATCTCACTCTAAAATTAACATGTAATAGATGTAGTAATTATTTGTACTTATTATCTAATTTTTGCTGACATTAACGCAAAAAGATTCATCGTTCCGGGCTAGATCGCCCTCAAAGTCCTCAAGCTAGGATTCATCTCCAAGTTCAACCAAAGACATCGACCAGTCTACCACACCCAAAGCCTCTCCCACATCATTGAAATTATGGTTGGCGGATGGCAATCTGAAATTTTAATGGTAGATTAGCTCGTACATACGAAAGCGAGCTACTAGACCAGGTGACTTATCGGGAGGCCTATATTTCAGAAGCCATGCTTTAGCTACCCTTACCCCCTGTCCCTTTAGGCTCTTGATGAACAACGTGACTAACTCACCATCCTCTTACATAGAGTGATAATTTAGTTAGTCTAATTTTTTTGGGTGTAAACGAAAAAGAACTTTGAAAGTAAAAATTAGTTATTGTAATGCATATTTACCTCTTCATCTTCTTCTTTGTTGCTGGGGGGATCTCATCCCGAGCCGCTAAGACTGGTGGAAACACCTACCAAGGCCTTCTAAATGAAGCTCTTTGGGTTCTCAAGGCTTTCAGGAATATTTAATCCGCTGGTTGTAGCCATTTCCTTGAGCAACTTGTCAAGTTAAGCGACCATCGCCTTGACATACGCCTGATCAGTAGGGGGGTTTCTTGGCCTCCTTCTTTTGGGTTGAGGAGTTCTGCTGCACTTACTTCTTGCTATACCTAGGATAGCAACAGTTTCTGGTAATTGAGTCTGGGTACCTCTGTAGCAACCCGGGTGATCCTTCTTCCCGGCGGCTCTTATCAGAATGTCCTCACCCGGTGCCAACTCCAGGGTTCTCTTCTATTTTTCCTCATTCATCCTCAACCTCGGTGCATATTATTTTGCTATTAATGAGAATATGTTTACATAAATATAGAAATTTAGATGAATTGGATACTCACAATATCTCATGCCATGGCTTTAACTTTCGGGGTTGCGTAGTCTTTATCTTTTCCCTTGTTTGACTCCAGGTAGACCAGCGATACGTCCAGCTTGAAATTTTTGGAACTGATCTCCTACTCGATCTCTTCTTCTGTGTAGCCCTGGCCTCTCAGTTTCTTTCTCTCCTTCTCTTTTAGCTGCTCGATCCGCTTCTCTCTTGTAGCATTGTTGCTCTTTGGTCCGATGTGGTGGGTCTATTTATATTCCTTTGATTGGGCACTTACCTTTTTTTTGACAAATAAAAAAATGTGTAATTAGTTATTATCACAATGAATTAGTTGATAAATATTGATATAATAGTTATGAAATCATGTAAGAACTTTACTTACCATCATGTCTTTAGTTTTTCTATGTTCTTCGAATTTTCCCCCCTCATCATCAATCCACATGTACATTTCTCATAGCTTGTACTTTGGAGTTTAGCCCCTCAGAATGAAATGTATGTACTTGTTTGCCACATTGGACTTCCAACTACGGTGTGCATCAGCAGCCTTTCATACCATATTCTTCCTCAACCTCCTCCATTGCTCCTCAATCATTTTTGTTTCAAACTTGAAACTTGCTTGCGATAGGTTATTACACAATATATAGGTTAATAGAAAAAATATATAGGTTAATAGAAACACTTAGGCATTTCAATACTAAGTATTATAACATTATTATTTTTTAACTTTATGTCCCTCCATGCCTTCTCCTTCACACCTAACGGAACGTTTGGCTAGTGTATCTATGTACCAAATCTGACCCGCCTCCGAAATGTGTAGTTGCAATAAGCGGTTCAAGTGCTCCAATTTTTAACACATACCATCTCACCATCAATGCACTTGAAAGCGACCTGAACAGGCTCTTATTCCTTGGCTAACATGACCGACTGGCACGTAACTGTTCCTCATTTCATACAACATGTAGCAATCTTGAACTTGTCGAGCACTTTCCCCTAATAGCCGCCTGTCTTGGTAAGGTCATTATTCCTCGGATCACAAAGGGGCTTGTCCTCGATATCTTCCTCGTTCTCCATTTCACCATCCTCTTCAGGAGCGGCACATGGAGCACCCTCGACCCCTTCCTCAAATTAAATCTTGAGGGATACAACCGGTGGGACATTGTTATGTTCGCCTTTGAGGCCAACTTCTTGGTCCTCCACCCTTGGTTTTTTGGTGGAGAGCCACTCCTCTTCCTTTTTCCATCCGCCTTTTTTGATTTAAGAGACATCTAAATATGAATACAAATAGAAAGGTTTAGATATACAACAATGACATGGAAATTTGGCTAGTAAATCCATTATCAAAGTTGATAACCATAACGTATTTTGTACAACTCTAAGGACCATCTAACCAACATAAAAATTTCAAAAAAACAACACACCAACATCAATGACCAACAATAATACCGGTTAATGAAGGCATCATTGCATCCTATCTTTGCACAACCACATTGAAACTAATACATCAATGACGAGTGAGATAGATCATAATATATGATACATTTTTTAACAAGCACTTCATATCAAACAATGAACCATATTTCATACATCACGAACAACATTTTAGCCATGGTAATTGTAATGGGTACAAACACTAAACAACTAAACATTAAATACACTTCATTGAACACATACGATTTCATACCCATTTCATTGAATGTAAAGGAAGTAAGGGTTTCTAATCAACGAAAAATCTGGAAATAGATGTACCACCTTTGAACAATACGACTTTGTAACCACGAGGAAGGCGACTCTGACCGGTTCAGAGTGATTGGTGTTCTAATATACAAAAGGGGGAGGGAGATTTGGGTTGTTATATAAGGTGGATTTGCGAAAGTAGAGAAATGGAGGTTGAATGAGGATTTATGATGGTGGAGAACATAGGCATAAATCGATTGAAGGAGGAGAAACTGGTTGGAAGAGATTTCAGAAGAAAAACCATGACCATTATGTTGAGGAAGACGATCGGCTGCGTTTTACATATGCAGAACCAATACCGATACTTAACCCGACATACTGGTGTCTGCTTTAATTCTACTATATTCTACGAGGATAAAAAATATTCTAAATACACAACATTAGTACTATACCAGTGCTGTTGAATGAAATGGCAGTGCCTTTGTTAAATAAAAGCAGATGTGTGCGACTGCTGTATATTTTTTTTTTCAGGGAGAAGGTAATGGGTTGAAATTTTTTCTAACTTTGGAGCACCGGTAAAATATCCGGTGCTATTTTGAAATTAACGGTGCCTACTACCATTAAAGTAGCTGCTCGAGACTGCTTTAAAAGAATTTATAAACAAAATTTTAGACAGATAGGAAAGGTGTACAAATTTTTAAGTGTTTAGAAATAGTAGTAAATACTGGTGCCATACTTATGAATACCGGGACCTTTTTATTTAGTTTGGGCTGAATATGTTTTTAGCCCAATATATTTTGAGCGGAAAATTTTATTTTCAAGACAACACTGGAATATACACCGGTGCCTGTAGGAATTCTTGAAATTTCCCGCCTAGTTTTTGATAAAAAATTGGAAATTTTGTATCCCTTCCATGAATCAGCACCGGTTTTTACAATGACATACCAGTGTCAGTTTAATTATCAATATTTAGCATAATTCGATTTATTGGAAACTTAAGAGTTAAAGTTTTTTGATTGGTGTAGTTATTCAATTGGATTGAATATCATTAAATTTAATATTCAATACATCCGGTGTTCCAAGATTGTATCAAAAAGATGAATGGAAATTACATGTATCGAACTTTGGTGAAGTTACACTGTTGCCCAAAACTAAGTTACCCCTTCTTAGATGCATCTAAATAACTTGATTTTGGGTAATCTTGGGTTAATATAGGTTTATAATGGAAATAGATTTTACGAAGAAAATAAGTAAAGTGGTGAAACATGTCTTTCAGTATCATACTCTTGATTAATTTGAACCCGAGAAGTCAAACGGGAATGATAATTGGTAAGTTTTTCCACATATTATGAATAAATTCGTTGATTTGGACTTGGAATGTGAATCTAGGTTTCATAATGTAGAATTGCTTCCAACTAGATTTCAATTTGGACCTTCGGGTGAAGTTTTTGTTTTTTGCACATAGGTCCCTCCAAGATTCTTTGAATTGTCGAAATGCAAAATTGGCAATTTTGTAATGAAATTCAATAATATATGATCACAACTTTGTGATTTGGTCATGACTGGGTAAATGGAATGTGCTCGAAATTGAAAATGGAAAAGTTGTACAACATTATGTGAAAACTACATTGTTGCCCAGAAGTGTGTGAACCCCTTATCCATAACTTCAAAATGTTTGATTTTTAAATACAAGAATTTTTAAATTTTGAATTTTCCATGATATAAATCCTAAAGCGTTACTACATACATTATGGATGGTGGTTTGGAATTAATAAATGGAAATCATATTTGTTTACGGAACCTTTGTTTTGGTTGATCGTTTATTATTTTTCCTTTACGGACATGGAAAATTCATTAACATTTAATAGCCTAGATTCACATCTGATTGGATTTCAATTTGGACCTCCAAGTGTAGTTTTTGCTTTTTGCACTTAGGTCCCTCCAAGATTATTGGAATCGTCAAATCGAAAATTTTGCGATACCATATTGTAATTGAAATTAATTCACTTGAACCTTTGCGTTTAGAGGTATAATTGGTGAATGAAGGCCTTTCGTAACCTTTTTCCAAGTTGTGGATGCGATTTTTCAAAAAAATGATAATGTGGCCCAATTTATTCTTGTTTCTCCTTCCACCACGATAAAATCAATATAAAAACTTGATATTTCTCAATCCATGTGATAATAGTAATATCAAGTCTACATAGTTTGGATTAGCTTAGATAGAACGTGTTACCCACTTGAACATAATGGTTTAGGTCTAAGAAAAGTAACTGACATCATTGACACTTTTCACTTAGGCTATGGTGGAAATTCCAACTGTTAAATACTCCACGGGCTCAGTTTATGTGGTCACTGCCACATAACAAGAGAAATTCACAAAATTGGAAAAGAATTCTAAAAGTGGATCCTTTGGCACAGGGAGGCCGTCGTCGTGCCTCTCAAAGATAGTATTTATATGCCCTAATTGCGGCTATACTACTAGAAAATAGATAGTGGCAAGTCGGGGTCGTCCACAGAGAAAAGGGATTTTATCGAGTATTAAGTAGTGAAAAAGCACACGAAG
>JAULKM010009967.1:0-14842 GCA_032355605.1 Rubia tinctorum
CAACCAAAAATCCCCCCTCTTTATATGCTTTTATATATCTATCTATCTATCTAGGCTTGTATCCACTCCTAATTGTAAGAACCCTTAGGAAAATCCCTCTTCTTTGTGGACGACCCCGACTTGCCAATCTATCTATTTAGTTGTATTTAGTGAGCAAATTGGGCTTAAAAATAGTATTTTTGAGAGGTACGGCGACGACCTCCCAAGTATATTCCGATAAAAGTAAAAAAAACACAGAATACATGCTGGAGAAGACAATCTGAGAACTTCCAAACCAAAAGCGAACAAAAAAATTGATAGAGTGAAGGTGCAACACAAATTCACAACTACGAAAATCACTCAAGAAAGGAAAAGAATATTAGAGACAGAAACTTACGAGTTGGTGGAGAAAAACGATGTACATGAATAATACGAAGAGAAGAAGAAAATAAAGGATTCAAATATTTGAGAAACCAATAAAGCACAGAATTTAATTTAATACACCAAAAGTCAAAGGGAGATAAATCAGACAGAAACACAATGATGGATTTCTGACAAAAAAGTAAGTTACCTTTTTTGGAATACGAGAGGACGGAAATATATACATAGGTGTGATACACTAGATGACGGAATTAAGTCTAAAAATTGAAGCACATATAACGGAAGAAAAGCTAACGACATGAGAGAAAAAATGGAACAACATAGCGAATAACGAGAAGAGAATCTCGTAAACAAGATCGCAACAGCTAAACACTATCAGAAATCCTACACTTCCGAATTGAAATTTCAAAGTTAGCATCCCAACGAAATCACAGGTATTGACAAGAATAAAGCAAAACTTTGTGAAGATAATTCAAGTTACTATGATAACAAACATTTTATTACAGTTTAGAAAATAAATAGAACACCAGTTCACACTCATTTCACAAACACAATCATGGCTTCGTGTTTCATTAACTGCATGGCTAGGGGGGATTATGGTTTATACCTAGACCATGTTTAGAAGTTGTTGGCCTTTAGGCCCAGCCCAAGGTTCATCCATGAACCGTTAAAGATGGAATCGTATCTAAGAATATTCGGCCACAAACCGAGAAAGGTAGATCCATGCCCAAAGATAACTCAGCCACGAACCAAGAAAGGCAAAGTCACGTCCAAGACTTAGCCACGAACCAAGATTATAGAAACCATGATGCAACCATCATGTGACCCATGATATGACACCCTAACAATGTGGAGCCATGACTGCAAACTACTATAATCATAAGGATAGAAACACTGGCTCTGGTAATTGATACTGAACTGAGAAATACCAATTCTCTTAAGGAAGGAACTGACTTGATAACGGAGCTCTTTCCCGGAATCACTTTTGGGACCTTTCTTGCAGGTTCACGCTGACTACACAGTGAATATCAACCATTTTGGCTGGCCGAGAATACGAAATCTCAGGTATGTGAGACATAGAAGATGAATTGTGAAGACACCGGTTCTCGTACAATATCATAAGTTAATATTTCATGACACAAAAAATTGTTCGTCGATAGCCGTCACATGTTATTTAATATTCCAATACTCATGAAATTTTTAAACATTTTACAACAATCAATTGTTGTTCAATTAATGTGGGAACAATGACATGTTAAGAAACCCACATAACTTTAACATATATTACCAATACATGTTAGAACTTATTCAAATACATAAGGTTGATATGAAATTGAAACATTAATTGTATTGAACCTCCCCTGTCTAAGTTGTACTACATTGGCACTGGCAGGGAGACTAGGGAAATGACAAGTCCGTCCATCTACATGCTGAAAGTCCATCGATAACTCTCTTCGTCCTATTACTATCAATACACATGAAACAAAATTTATGTTAGAATTGGGAAGTCCCCAAATGATGTACACATAATATAGTCATATCCTAATGACATTAATCTCAACATGGAAAGAGTACATGCACTACTTTAAAACGACATTGTATGTATGAGAGACCAAAATTTCAAAATTCGACTGATGAGCAATGTCGAACATTGATATATATGTCAATCATTTCCTAGCCTATGCGACATCAGTCAAAGTTTGGTCCCATATCGGATGGGGTGATTAACTCTGACAGGCGTCACAAATTCAACCTATGTTCAAAGATTATTTTTTATTATTGTCCACAACTAGCCCGAATCTATCCCTTTTTTCACTCCTTACAAACATAGCATTATCTTGGAAACACAAACAATATACACTATGTAACATATAACACAATCATCATACTTTATGAAAATATTCAATCATTGATTGATGAGGAAAAAACATAGAGAAGGTATGGTAGTAAATTTGCTAAATGAACATGGAATGTAAGGAAAACTACCTCAATTAATTTGAAACCAAATATGCTCCATCCTCGAACACTTATTGATGTTTGAGAGAAGAAATTTGATTTAAATCTTTAATGGTGTGAATGGAAAGGATGGTGTGGAGTTGGGTTTGGAGGAAGTGTGTTGGAGATGGGAAATGTGAGTTGGTGCTGAATATTATTGACATGAAAAGGGAATGGGGGAAATTTTGGTTCAAATTTTTGGCATAAATTTTTTATTCCTACTGGAAATTTCAGGTCGATTGACGTCACTAGGGGGTTGGTTGGAGATTCATTTTAAGCCACACATTTTTTATGTCATTCATAAGGGCCGCAGTCAAATTAATAAAAGTGTCGTAAAATACTCCCTATTAAGATTGCGACCCCTTCTGATGACCCATTTATGCCCAAATCAGAACAACATTGTTCTGAAAATGTGAATAACAAAATGTTATCTCTAATTTTGCATTTCAACTTTTCCCATATTCTTGGAGGGACCTAATTGCAAAAATTTAAAAGTTCACTGGTTGTCCCAAACTTTATTATGATCATCCGGAAAAGAAAATTTGCCATCCACAGTCAAACTTATACTAACCGAGGGTAATAATGAAACTGGTCTTATTCCACATAGACTTCCTCAAGTTCTTTCGAATGACCCTCGTATATTTATATGTAATAATCTATAATTTACACTAGACCATGTGCTACGCGTTTTAAATTTTGATGGATGGAATTTTATTATCTTTATATTTCAAAAAAGTTAAGAATATGAAATTTCATGTGATTCGGGAAGGTGGATATTATTGTTTTCATAACGCTTATCGTAAGGGTATTAATGGAATACTAAAAAAAATGATGGATGATTACCTTGGTTCGCATCCCTCTTAAACATTACGCATAATCTCCAAATCAAATATTTGTCCTTATGTTTGGGTGCAGTTCTCAAGCGTAGTGAACATGCAAGGAAGTTTGGATCATAGTGTAACTTTTTCAAAGTTTTGTCATATTGACCCTGTTCCATTAACCCGTGAATGACCAAATAGGGACATCATGATCGAGAATTAGATAAGGGTATGCCCAATTTTGCATTTTGAATTTTCCCACTTTGTTGGAGGAACCAAAGTGCAGAAATTGAAAAGTACACCGGCAGTCCCAAAATCCATTCCAATCATTCCAGATGGGACCTTGGTCATTCCCAGTCAAACTTATAATCCCCAAAAGTGATAAAGAAACTGACACGATCCCACAGATACTTCCACAAGATCTTCTGCTTAACCCTTGCATACTTATAAGTAATTATATTCAATTTAATCAAGACTACGTACTAGCACTTTAAAAAATTGATGGACAAAATTTGATTTTCTTTTTAATTCATGAAAAAGAAAGAATGTGTAAGTTCGTGTGATTCTATGTGGTGGAATTTATCGTTCTAATAAAGCTCACCGTAAGGGTATTAATAGAATACTAAAAAATTTAGGGAAGAATATTCTGGTTCCTTGATAATTGGAACAACATGATTGTGACAATGTGATTTAGGTAATTGGGTATCTCCAATTTTTGTATTTCATCCACTCTCACCTTCTTAGAGGGATCTAAGTGTAAAAAACTAAAAAGTTCATCGATTGTGCTAAAATTGATTCTGATCGAACCGGGCGTTAATTAAGTTCATGCATATTTATAAATTCCAATTAATAGTATCCAATATACTATTTACCATTATTAAGGTCAATTATGTTAGTTTTGGTAAACGCAAACCCAGTTGCTAAGCTATTGGGCTGAAATAGTGAGGCCCACTTCCAGGCTTTCCGATGCCAGTCAAACGTTTCTCAAATGTTGCCAAAATCGATTGATATACGATGTTGCATTGCCGAGACAAAATTTACAAGGGTTAATTAAATTCATTTTGGTCAAACACATGTCCATTTGCTATGTTAGTGGGATGAAATGGTGAGGCCCACATTGAGGTTAGCCGACCTCGCTCACACGTCGATACAGTGTCGATAAGGTCGACTGAAATTTGACATCGTATCGGTCATAACAGAATTCACAATGAGTCATAAAGACTATACATATGGAGCCCACCTCATAAAACACTTCAAACATTCAAATTTCTCTCGAATTTCAAGAGTCCCCATTCCCATCTTCTCAAAGGTATGGTTTCCATATTCTTTAGATTACTTTTTTTTTGAATTTTTCCTTTAAATTGTTATGTATATGGTGTGTGAATGTGTTCTTTGTTTTCTATTTTAAAGTTCCTATGGATTAGGGTTCTCGGGTGTACGTATTTTGGTTTTATGTTCTCCCCTGTTAATGTGGCCCTTTTTTGGGTTTATGACCTTTTTTTTTCTTCGGTTTTTTTCCTGTTGTTAATGTATCTGCTAGTTTTGAATGCAACATAGCTGGTCTTTCGATCCTCCTTCGTTTGAAGCAATCGTTGTGAGACGTCGCTCATTCATATTTTCCAATGTTATTCTTGTTTGAGACGTCGCACCCTTCTTGGTTATACTAAAGGGTTAGCGATGTTGCTTAGACATGTCGACCGTGCCATCATTTTGGACCAATGTGTTAGCGACATCGCTCATACACATCGGCCAAGATATATTTTGGACCGATATGTATGTGCGACGCCTGGCCGACTAAAAGATTAATTAAACTGATTTCGATCAAACCATTTTTCTATCTTTCATAATATTTAACATCCACGACAATATGAATTTCAGGAATCATGGAGCAAACAATGTTGGTTTGAGTAGCCATTCCCCGATTGAGGTGTGCAATTTTTTGTTTGGATTTAAATTCCTTTTATTTGATTAATTATATTATAATTTAATTTTTAAAAATTTAATTGACCAATGCAGATCCATAGCAATTTGCATGAGGAAATCCGCGGACTACATTCGGCGATATCATTTCACACTTTATCAAAACTCTGACCTAGACGAACTTTGGCTCGATTCCGATATTGGTAAGTCCTCCCAATTACACATGTATTTTATTTTCAATTAACTTTTTTTATAGATTACTTTCATATGCACTAAATGTAGTTTTCTATTTATAATTCAGTACGTCCCTAGCCATATTGTGGATCTCCTACCACTGTACAAGTTGCATGTTGCACTGAGGTGCAACGGAAGGGAGTATCACATGCACTACTTGGGGAACATGAGGCTCAAGACCCTGAACCCCAAAGGGTTTTAGCTAGTTTCTTGAATCAGAAGGACTCGGGGTTGGGGACACGCTCAACTTCGAGCTGCTAGATGGATATGGGCCCATAGTTTTTAATGTTATAATTCTTCCCCCCAAATTTTAGTTATACTGCTTAGACTTTTGGACATTCATTTTAAACAATTTTTTTTCAAATTTGGAATAATATTTATTTTTATGTATTTTAATCTTTAATCTATAATCTATTTGTTGAATGTTTTTTATTGTTATTGAATCCATATTATTTAACCTAACATATGAACAAATTTTTAATATTACGATCATTCACAAATTAGAAAAGACTTGTGTGTAATGAATAATTTTCTTTCCAATCATTTTGAAACTAGCCAAATTTGTTGCGGCCAATTTTTAAATAAATTTGAATTGCTAACCGACTGGCTGGTGGGCTGAATTTGTTAGGCCCATATAAACGTGCGACGTTGGTCAAAGGTCGATACCCTGTCGCCTAAACCGATATTGGTGCGACAATGCTCCATGTAAGAGGGTCCAAAATGACGTTGTTCCAAAACAGGTATAAATATGGGGACTCCGACAATCAGTTCAAGCTTCTCTTCCCAAGTTTCCCGTGAATTCCAAAAGTCCCTCTCCCCATATCTTCTCTTCTCTCTCGTCAAAGGTATGATTTTTCTACTCTTCTAACACCAACATTTTTTTAAAAATTTGTTACTTTAAATTGTTCAATCTATGGTCTACGAATGTGTTGTGTTTTTTGGTTGTCTAGTTTTTACTCAATATTTTTTGAGTGTGAAATTTCCTTGAATGTAAACGTAGGTACTATGTTTTGGTATGTTTATGGGAGTTTTTGTTTAATTTTCCATTGTTAAAGCATCATTTTTTTTCTGGGTTTCTATGTTTTATCTTGTAGCTTACTCTGATACATGCAACCTCGGTAACCTTTCTTTTACTTGTCGGTTTATGCGAGGAGCGTGCGACGTTGTACATTCTGATTTCTGGTAATATTTTCTTCAGTATGAGTCGTCGCACTTATGTCGGTCTGACCTTTAGTTGAACCATGTTACCGTTGTCGCATTAAGTTAACATTGAAATTGTATATGCAATCTCAGTTTTGCCTCGGTTAGGTGTTCAGTTTTGCCAACTACAGAGCGACGTCGCTAGTACATGTTGACCAAACCACTGTTTTGGACCTACATGTATCTGCAATGCATGGTCGACGTCGCAACATGCATTTCCAAGGTTAGTTTACACTTAACATTTTCATTTTTCATTCAGGACTAACGGCTGGTGAAGGATCGTCAAGTCGCCCCCTTTTCCAGGACTTTGACTATTTACACACACAAGCATATATATTTACTAATAAATCTTCACACTTTATAGCAATTAATATATTTTTTCATACAATTCTCCACACAACGGAGCAATGCAGGGCCTCTTGTGTTTGACCTTGTACAATGGCTCCTGATAGCCCATATTTCTACTGCACTCTAAAGCAGCAGAAATCCGTGAAAATCCAACTTTGGTAAGGTATTTAAAATTAATATTATTTGTCAATTGCTTATACATATAACTATTTCTAATCAATATTTTTTTTGTGACTTAGTACATTCAGATGGACATTGTTCTACTCATGCTGAATGACAAGATCCCCATCATGTTGAGGTGCTATAGGATAGAGTGGCGCATGAACTACTTGGGGGTGGGAAGATCAAGGCTCTGTCTCCAAAGGATTTTGGCAAGTTCCTTTCTAGGAACCGCCTAAGCATTGGGGACGCCTTGTTTTTCAAGGTCATCATAATGCGAGCTTATTGAGTTGCAATTTTTTTTGTTGGGACTAAAACAATTCTTCATCGAATTTATTTAGTAACTATAAGAATATTTTCATGACTACTATTTTTCTAATAATTTAACTACCTTATTTGAAAAATCAATAGTGTAGGATGAGCCTATTAAAGACGGTTCTATTGGCAATTTAAAGTTACATTCTAAGTGCCTTTAATGGTTCCGAGAACCCCATTTAAAATTTCCAACCAAGGCGATTAAAAACCGCCATTAATTAAAGCCAAGAATTGCCTTTAATTTTTTTTCCAAACTCAAAAACTGGGGTGTGTACGTCGTATCTCACAGACTTTTCCGATCTCGAAAAGTCTCTTAATTATGAAGTCAGAAATTAGTAATAGCCTTTTTTTTATCTCTTTGTATAATAGAATGTAATTTCTGAAGTCGTATTGCATTGTCAGTCTCTCTTTGGAAATTATTGGCTGAGCATTTTTTTCCTCAAATCATTTCCGAGTTCGAAAAGTTATTCGTGTAGCATATTTCCGAGTTTAGAATGTCATTCTGACCAATATAAAATGAAAATCAAAGAGACTAAACACTTTCCAGACTCTTAAATACAATCTGGTCTTGTGGTATTGATTTTTTTTCATTAATCTTCTCGGCACAAAAACAACCTTAAAACACAGCCACCATTTAAAAACAATACACGATAGTATCTTGCACCTAAACAAAATCTATAGATAATGCTAACCAAAAATAATCTATAGATAAGAATAGAGATCACTACAAATCTATTCCGACATTTCTAAGGTTCAATGTTTATCTAACTTGAGTGTCCCTACCAATATTGGGATTCCCCAGTGTACCTGACCGATAAAAAAATATATGTCGAGCCAATGAATTCCGTACATTGTTGATATCATCTTGCGAGTTCCAATTGTTTTTGAAAATCTGAAAATAACATTATAGTATTAAATATTTGGCAAATGTTAGTTAGAAAGATTACCACGAACAAATGTACACTTACCTTGAAAGTTTAAGTAAAGCTTCCTGGACTTTGTCTATGCACTCGGTCGCGTGTAACATGACATAATAGCTGCACTCCAAAGTTTGAGATTGTTTCTTGTACTATATGTAAGAAACATAAACTATTAAGATATTGGTAAACCATCTTGATTTCAACCACCTGAAACGAATAGTTTGTTTGCTCACTATTTTCCTTCAATGAAGATTCCAAAATCTCAATGAATGCATCAGACGGTTGGAAGTGGAGGTGATCCATCCAATACACTTGCTTCTTTGCAGGGACTATCAATATTAATCTTCAATGTTCCCTGAATAAGAAATTTTAAATATTAAACGATATTGATAAAGATGTATGGCGCAACGAAAAGTATCTTATCATTTCGGCCTAGGAATTTGTGCATGTAGTCGATCCTCTCTTATTTTGTATAATGAATTTCTTGTATCATAACCACGCACATGTATCCAATTCATCCCTTCTTTTGATTACTAGTAAAAAAATGTACCTGGACTATTTCATAGTATGTATTATTTGTATTAATGGTTAGCATAAAAATTAAATTAGGAAAAAAATTAACAAAATCACTCACAATGTTTAGATCAACATCATAGCTTGATTATCTTTCTTGCATCTCCATACATCTTCGAAATCACTCCATAACGCCATGATTTCACTTTTGCATCCAAATACGCATTCATTTCCCAAGAATGCATATGTTGAGTTTCAATCATGGGGTTTATAACGGACACGTACAAAGGCAGGTATGACTCGAGGGATGTGTGCTCTTTCCAATGGAGGTCTAACCATGGTTGGTGTTGTTAGCACCGGTTTAGGCGTTGATTTGACCGGTTTTGGTGTTGCCTTCACCGATTTTGGAGATGGAGGCCTTGTTTCCTTCAAATTTGATCCCTGATAGGATCGGCGTATATAATTCTACTGGGCCAAGTAAGGAACATTCCCCGGGCATGGGTAACTTTCTTTTATTCTTCGTCTGGGATTGGAAAAGGGGTGCCCATCACCAAAGGATTCTCCAAGGAAACCCTCAAAAGACCTTCCGCAATTGGTATGGAGTGATGATGTTTCATTAACTTATGCAAAACTCCCCGGATACATGTAGTGTCATACCGTCTATGTCTTGATCAATGTATAGTTCACACAGACATAATTTCTAAAACACAAGAAAAATAGGTATTAAATATGAAACTTAATTCAAAGGGACATAATTAAGAAAAGGATCCTTCTGGACCTTTTTTAAATTTAAAGGATGGCATTGTTAGGGTTATTGGGTTTGAACAATTGCCCATCGATTCTAGGATTTTGAACAATTTCCTTGCCATTTACCTCAACATCACCGGGATAATGTGGTGAACCCCTAGATGGCAGTGTCCAACCGGGCGTCAAATCCTCTAAATTTTTCGGAAGAACTAGCCCAATGTGTTTGACCAACTTCCAAATTTGAATTTCTTATAGCTTAATTTGTTTGTCTTTGAGTTGGTTTTTTTTGCAACATATGGACGCTTGAGGGTTCCGCTCCATCGTAGGATCGTACAATCCCAAATGCTTGCCGCTGGGTCAGGAAACTACCCAAGCCCTTAATTCGGCCTGGATGGTCGGATTTTTCCGTGGCTTCACAATGGATGTCGCGTTCATCCCTTGGAATAAATTACCCTTGCAATTGATCATTCTTCATTTTTTTTCCTAAGTAGAAACATAATTAGAGAAACTTTTGTTATTTTGATATACCCTTAATATATTTCAAACTAATACTATATTCACTTAAAAATTTACGTACCACTCTTTCTAAAAAAAAATTTCTCTTTATCCTTGACATATACACCATCTTTGTTTTGTCAGCATATGAGAGATAAATCTCACCTCTCAATGTCATCCACACGGATCAGTTGCACTGAAACCCTTGCCTCATCTTCTATCATCTTGTCCGCTATTGCAATTTGTACATCTTGTTCTTGACGTTCTTTAACTAGCTCAATTGCCGCTGAACCATAACCCCCACGACTCAATCAGTGATGAATTTTATTCTCCCTGGTAATGCGTTATTTTTCTTCCCTTGTACCCTAAGTTGGATGTTAGTTTCAAGTTGTCACTATAGAAATTTTAATCTAATTAACCTCGAACCAATTTTGAAAATGAGTCTTAAGAGCACGAGTGCTAATTCAAAGGCAAGTGATCAGAGTCATTGCCTTATCACGGAGATCGGCCAATCCAAAAAAAATATTCAATGATACCGCCGAGCAAGGGTATGTCAATTTTTAAAGAGGAAAGTTATCAATTTAAAGGCTATATTAGCATCGGGCATTGAAAGCTTAGGACTAGATTATTTGCTAGCACATTTCAAAATCCAAAATTTGGAGAAACTACAGTGTGTGGATAAGCCCATTCATATTGATGAAGTGATACAATTTTATGCAAATTTGGGTCAAAGTAGCAACAATAGAGATGTAACTAGGGTCAATGGGAAAGATGTATCTATGAATACATATACAATTAACGCAGCCCTAGATTTCCCCGACACCACCCCTGAGAAAAATTAAGCTCAGGTGACCCCTATGGTCCCCTTAATATTTATCACACGTGTTTGGTCGGGCATGAGTGACGCTACTCCTATTTATCCCATAGTTATGAATAAGAAATATTCTAAGAGTGGAGGATCTAATGCAAAGAAAGTGGAGAGTTTTCATATCAGTGTCTTAACCATAGAGCAGCGTCTCGCGTATAAGTGGATATGTATTAATATTTTCCCCACGGGTGGCTACACTTGCGAGCTGACTATTACTAACTTCATGATGTTTTACTACGTCATGGAAGGTAGAAAGATAAACCCCGACTTTGCCATCATCTCATTCATGTTGAAGGCTGCACAGATGAAGAAGAAAGATTATCCCTACGGTGGTTTGATAACCGCTATACTAAAGAAGGCGAGCATAATTCCTCAAGATAAGGCTCTTCAGATGGAATACTATGACAAGAGTTGGTTCCAACACAAACAGCTCCATCAAGACTTTAGCAGCAAGTGATGCTTCCGTCCAATACCCGGTCAAAAAGTTAAGATTGCAGAGAGGGCTTGTGAAGCGGAAGCTAAAAGAGACGAGGCATCGAGCACCTGTAAGTGATAAATAGTTTAATTTATTTACGTCACTTAAGTACAATTTAAAATTTTATTGATCAATATTAATTTACAGATACCGACAGCAGTTGGAAGTGTAAGTTGAGAAAGTACCTAGGCTGCATGCATGCGAACATGACTGAGATGCATGATATATTGACCTGCACTCATTCACAACATATCGCGTTCATGAAAGCCTAAGGCCTCCATTTCGAATTGAGCAAAGATGACGAGCCCCCTAACTTTGAGCTGATTTTCTTGGAGAGTGAAGATGATGATGGTGGTGATGGTGATCAGGGTGGGGATGACGGGAATGTGGGTCAACGTGTTGAAGAAAACCTAGGGAGCCAAGATGGGGGACTCTAGTATTGACAGAATGCTTGGATAGAAAAATTTGGAAAATATATGGATGTTTTGTTGTTTTTAGATTTTTAGACTTATCTTTGGATGTTGAATTGACAATGTGTTGGTTTTAGTTTGTTTGAAGTATCGAATTTCGTATGTTGAAAGTGTTGAATCTTTTAGGTTAATGCATTCATTTTAAAAATATATTGTTTTAATTTTATTTTGTTAAATGTTTGATAGATGTAATTAGTTCTCCAAATGTTGAGCCTATTAGGAGAAATGTTTTTCAACTCTAAAATTGACCTAAAATCCAGATGCATTTCCGAGCTCGAAAGAGAGTCTTTCCTTTCCATTCATGGGTCAGAAGTATTTCCGAGATCAGAAATAATTCTTCTCATTTCGACCTATAGGTATGATACATTTTCAGAGCTTGGAAAATAAGTTTCTGAGCTCGTGTCACATTTCCAAGCCGCTTATGGAAAAATCAAAGCCCCCATTTTTTTCATAAAAATACATTTCCGGACTCAAAAAATATTCGTCACCTTTACATAAATAGACGAATTAAAATTTATGAACTTGAAATTTTTTTATTAATATAAAAAAAACCTGGGGATCGAATACAATTTCATCAATTGACCCCGAATCTCTAAACCCTACCCAACTTACAAACCCCCTAACAACCCTTATTTCTTCAATTCTTGCTAAACCCACCAAGATTTTGGCATGGATAGGGGAGGTTTAAGCCGCGGAATCCCTAGATATCATTCAACCGGCCACAATCTCGGCTTCAATGAGACAATGTTCGTTTCTCAATTTGCTTAAAATTGTTACAATGCATTACGTGAGAAGAGAAAGTTATTTGATACATATCTTGTCGACTTCGATGAGTACTTAGCCATTAGGTTTGACCAATCCCCCTAAAACCATTTAGTGAACAACATGTTGACAATTTGCTTTCATGTAATTAAAAAGCATTTTTTTATTTGACTTGCAAATTTTATGCAAGTTTGCAGGAAGTGGGGAATGGGGATTACGGTACTTGGGTAAGGGGAATTGACATCCCGATTAGTCAATGGAGTATTAATAAGCTATTAAACTACCCATACATATAATCGGAATATGTTTTCCGGAGGATCTTGATGTTATGTTGGATGATTGCTACCATCAAGAGAAGTAGCCTCTAGAAGTTAATTACTCTTAAATTGCCCCGTGGAGTGTAGTGTAAGGTACTTCAACCGCAATAGATTGGATTTAGGAAAACACGAGACCTTCGATCTAAAGCTTTTACCAATAGACCAAAGTATTACATATGAGATCATTAATAGGAGTTTGGTCCCCCAAGGGCGGACACTTGACCGAGCCTAATTACCCAGCCCTTATGCTATTCTATTTAATAATGGAGGGTAGAAAAATCCACCTTGGGGGACTATTTTTAGGCATATGTTGCATTTTTCAACGTCAAAGAAGGTGTTGACTCGCCTACCATATGGGAGTGTAATCACTCTTATTTTTAAGAGTATTTAGGGGTTGATTTTAGAAGGGGAGGAAAAAGGACCGAAACATTTTGACAAGACTTACTTCGAGAACAAGGGTTGGGTGTTGCGCAACCGTATGTGGTATTATAAGAGGCCATGAAAGCTCCCGAGAAGAGCAAGATGCCACGAATTGAGAAAGGTCACAAATGAGTTTACATCGATTTAGTTCATATATTGTTTATGTTTTCTTCACTGTTTAAATGATTCATATCTTAGTTGCTATATTTTGTAGGTACATAAAAGTCACCCTTAAAAGGATTAAATGATTGCTACAACTGGATGCACAAGGAATTTGACGCCATGAAGGAGAAGATTAGGTTCATGGAAAAATCCCAGCAAGCTTATGAGTGTCATCTCTCATCAAGCTCCTAACAACGACTCGACCGATCGACTTCAAATGGCAACATTGAAAATGTCGACAAATGAAATTTCAAGACTTTACTCTGTTATTCTCATTTGAGATTATTTTAGAAGTTTTATGTCATAAGTAATAGACTTTATCAAATGATTTCGAGTTTTGAATTGTAATGAAATTTAAATCATTTCTAGTAATAAATTTATTTTCAATGTTACTAGATCCTAAAATGATTTGTTTACCAATAATGTCATAAATAGAAGCATGTGAAATATCCAAGGTACATCAATGTAAAAAAGACATAAAGTACAATTGATATCTAACAACTTACTACTTATGCTTCATTTTCTTGATCACCACCTTCTTTGACTTCCACTTCCTACGTGTGATCTTCTCCTTACCGTCGATCCACATTCCTTCATCATGGTTACTAAAACTTAGGAAACTGAGAAGACTCTGATCATCCTCCTCAAGCAACACGACTTCTTCAGATTTGCAACTCGTTGTATGGCATCTGAATCCAATTACTTTCTCCAACTCATTTTCTTCAATGAAAGAACGTTTCCCTTCGACAAAAATCTCCCACCTAGGATCAATACGATCGCTAATATAGAAAACCTGGAGTGCTTAAGACCCCAATAGGAAAGGATCGTTCTTCCATCCAAATCGACTTTTATCAATAAGGGTGAAGCCCAAATCCTTAATGTGTTAGCCGTTGTTAATATTGACCAATTGACATTTAAACACGGGATACGCATACTGATATTATCAAGATCCTAAATTTCAGAAATCGTTCGAAAGTAGCACTTTAGGGCGTACATAGGATTTTCATCACCCCCACTTCCAACGTGCAATGCTTCGGAGACAAGAAACACTCCACTGTATTGAGTGGCACTCTTATCATCCATTGATTTCGTGGAAAATATAAACCCATTGATGTCATAACTGACATAGGAAAGACACTCGCCAATGGTCAACGAGCCAACCATTTAAATTTTGTTGGATGTTCACCGACATCTACATATTCCCGCAACCATGATACAAATATCCTGGTGTGTAATTGGAAGACCTAAGCCACATCGAAATTAGGGCAGCTGATATGAATCTCCTTGCGAAGACTCTGGATTGCGGAAAATTGGATCTTTAACCAAATGGGGATCTCGCCCAAC